>JAQFYE010004748.1:0-12919 GCA_034694305.1 Protaphorura glebata
CAGAGGTTGTTTTTTTAGTTTGTTGACACGAATTGAGACCTCTTGAAAACTGAAATCACCTTGTTTACTCTCTTTGGACTGACTTATGGGAGTCTATGAGAAATTGCCGCGCTCACATTTGCCATTAAGCTGATGATGTTTGTGTGAAAGCACGGAATAAAATGTGTGGCGCCGTACGTTGGAATCGGAGTCCGCTGTCAGCTCGATTGGATCAGATATGACTGTGACTATGCCTAAGAGGCGAATGTATCCGGACATTAAACTCTCAAATGTGATATTTTATAATTATTTTGTTATTACATAGAACTGCCGCCTCAATTGTTGACAAGTGGTGACACTGCTGTCATCCTTTCCACGAGCGGAACAACGGGAAAGAGCAAAGGCGCTGTGCACAGTCATAATGGACTCGTGCGGAGCATTGCAGCTCATGGAGCAATAATCCCATATTCGTCCGAAAAACCCAACTTCCTTATCATGAATAGTACTCATGTTGCAGCGATGTGCTTCCCATTCTCATTACTAATAACTGGGAAAACGGCTCTAGTCATTGGGAGACGATCCAGAACTGCCATACTGAGTGCAATCCAGGAGTACAGGGTAGACTTACACATTAAATATAATCTTATGAAAAAAACACCGTCAGAAATCGCTGGGATTTTTATATATTGTAGTCAGCCGCATCCTGCACAACATTTGTGAAGGCACTACCCCCGAAAAGCCTAACCATTCGCGGCTGCTAGAAATACACAGGTTGGCATGTAAGAAACACCGTATAATGGCTTTCACTCGGTTTCACCGTACGTGCACACCTTTGTATTTCTGGCGGCCGAACGGTTAGATTTTTGGGGTAGTACCTTCACAAAAGTTGTTCAGAATGTGACCAACCGCAACATATAAAAATCCAAAATATTTCCAACGTCGTAAATTTTTCCACAAGGTTTGTGCCGCTTCTTTCACCTAAACTTCTGAATTAATTTTAAGCCGAAGACGATCTGGGGGTTTCCTCCTTTGCTGTTTGAAATCGTGAATGATCCAATGGCAAGTCAGTTTGATTTGAGCAGTCTAGAAATTGCGATCACTGGTGGGGCTGTCGTTTCTCCCGCAATATCCAAGTCTTTGATGCAATTGCCTAACCTCAAATATGTTCATAATGTAAGCTAGATTTTAAATATTAGTTGTAAAAAATACATTTTAAAAATTAATTCCGTTTCGAGGTGTACGGATGCACAGAGGGAGGCCCTTTGTGTGGAACAATGAACTTTGAAGACGGGAATAGTCCATACAATGACGCCCCTACATTCACCATTGGGAAGGTCTTGCCTGGAGTCAGTGTTCAAGTCAGAGATGAAGAGAACCATAATATCTTGGGTCCAAATCGACTTGGACAAATCCACGTCAAATCAGTTTACCTATTCAGCGGATATTTCAACAATGAGAAGGTTCGATTATTACTAAAGAATCCCATATGCACCATCAGAAAATGTAGTTAATTATGCCCCTAGACCACTAATGAGACATTGAAGGACGGGTGGTTTGGAACTGGTGACATGGGCTATTACGACGAAAATGGATTCGTAATCATTGTGGACAGAATGAAAGAAGTATTCAAAGTTCGCGGAGATAATGTAAGTCAAACTGCTGAGGTATCTTGCTCAACATAATGTAAGACTCTTATGCATTCTACGACAGGAATGTTAGATTGTGTGGTGAAACGCGAACCAATACTACGTTGGGGTTTCGCAAAAAACGACAAAAAAAATAATCAGTATTTTCAGGCCAAATAAGCACAATAATGTGAAATTGTAGACCCAGAAGCAATTTCTCTTAGTTATTTTGAATTAGTGTTCCGCACGAATCCGAATACGGATTCGAATCCTGCTTCTAACGGATTCGACGGAAGCGAATCCGAATCCGACTTTTACCGGATTCGAGATTTGCGAATCTGGATTTGTGCAAATCCGAATCCGGCCATGGGATTATGTTTATCTCATTTTCAGGTTACCCTGAGGTTAATTCACCGCACGAGTGCGAATCCGGATTCGAATCTCGAATCCGAATCCGGCTTTTACCGGATTTGACCTTAACGAATCCGGATTTTGCCGATTCCGAGATACGCGAATCCGGATTCGAACGAATCCGAATCCGGGCCAATCCGGATTCGTGCGGAGCACTATTTTGAAAATTTGTGTAGGTGATATGAAAGGACTGTCCCACTTCTTCCCTTCACTCCTACGTATTGCGCTTTAAAACTTGGTAGGTACGACCAGGGTAACTTAGCTTCCTTAAGGATAGTTGGTCGTCCAAGGTGGGTATTAAGATACTTTGCCGTTTAAACTGAGCTAAAATGATCTGTACCTCACCAAAGACGGTTCAGGATTACGTCATTTAATTGTACTAATTGCAATATGTATTCGGGATTGTGTAGAGCCATATCAATCAGCAGGTGTCTCCGACGGAAGTGGAGGACGTCATCAACCGCCATCCTGATGTGGCCCAGAGCTGTGTCATAGGCATTCCAGACCCAAATGGATTCTACAGTCTTCCCAGAGCCTTCGTAACCATAAAGAAGGGAGGGAAAGGGACAGTTGAGGAAATTGCTCAATTTGCGAACG
The DNA here is from genome assembly GCA_034694305.1 of Protaphorura glebata. Lineage (NCBI taxonomy): Eukaryota > Metazoa > Arthropoda > Collembola > Poduromorpha > Onychiuridae > Protaphorura > Protaphorura glebata. Next base: position 2,613 of record JAQFYE010004748.1, read on the forward strand.
GTAAATCCGTCTCCTGAATCTTAAATTCGAATCACTCATATGAAAGTTAACTTTGGTCCAGATAAACTTCCAAACTACAAGAGACTTCGTGGGGGACTGTACATTCTACAGGAGCTTCCGAAAGGTAAATCAGGAAAAGTGTCTAGAAATCTTCTCGCAGAATTAAATCCTGACACCTTGACCACATTTGTCCGAGATTGAAGGCAAGTAGTGTGAGAAATTCAAAGAAGTAACATTATTAAACAAATTCTGTATTTACTTTCGGTCAATAAACGTAGAAATCAATACAATTCACTAATTGGATTGGAAGGTTTAAATTAGCACTCAATTGATTTTCGGACTCACTTACCTCGACATGTTGTCCTAGTCGTTCAAAAGCTAGGGTTTCTGAAATTGTTACAGTTTTTATTGCACACCCTGTACGAATAAGTCTTTTGTCTTAAAGGGGCCATTGCGAATCGAACCAATATCTTACGGGAAGCGGGATATCTTTTGTTTCATTCCAATTTCCGTTTCCACACTTTTTCCTTTTTTCGTCAAATGGAATATTATACATTATTCTCAAAAAAAAATAAAAAGTACAATTTTTTTTATTCATTTCAATTAGTTCTTATAAACAGGGTTTTTTCCCTCCTCGTCAACCACGCTTTTTTTTTCTCTCAAATCAATTTAGTTGAATCGTTGAATTGACAATTGAAATTATGGCTTCCACCTCAACGTCTACAAAAACAACAGACAAGTAAACTCATCATTATTTATCAAATTAAGTATTGATGATGATGAACTTGGGCTCAGGATACCAGGAGACAGTATTTAATTTCAAATTAAGTATTAAAACAAGTCATTTGTTCATTGTAGTGTAGAAGATGGTACCCCTAGTGGTTGGTAAGAATTCTTACTATTGCAAAATCAAGGTCACCCATGAATATTTTGGTCTAGGAGGCTACCATGTATCTCGCTGTACCAACTCCCTCCAGTATCCTCGCAAAGAAACAAGACAGACAAATGTATGGAGGAATATATTTTGTCTGAAAGTCTGGAATTTAGAATATTACACATTGAGAAAGGAACATGTCGTATATGAGAGTTTCCCGGCTCTATAGCATGTAGGCCACGTGACGGATAGCACTGTATAGCCATTTGGCTGCTACATTACATTACAGAGATCCAGAGAAATGCACTTAAAATTTAATTGGTTTGATTTTCACGGGGGTCAGATATTATTTAAAGTGAATTTTTGCTATTTTTAAAGAAACCTACCGATCATGAAAAAATTTAAACAACGAAGTTAAGTCAAAGTAACTGTCAGTTGTGTTTTTGTGAAACGTGAGAGTGCCATGCCATGCTCAGGTCATCTTGAAATCCCGTCCGTTTTTAAGAAAACTAAATTAATTGTACATAAAACTAGTTGCATAAAACTGGATTATTTAATGATTAGTATTATTTGGGTAAGGGAAAATGTAAATACGAGTTTAATAGGAAGGAAGTGAATATTCAGGCGTATTTTGAACTAATGAAATCCAGAGCGAGAGCGCCATACGTCTGCGTCTGGTTAGGCTGTGGGAGTCAAATTGATAATTAATGACCAGACTAAAGTGAGATAGGTAGTCAATTATAGGCAGAGCACAGGGAACAAAGATTAAAAATTAATGAACAATTCCGTGTTGTTTTGTCTTTTCTGGTTTGAGTGGTTTGTGGTTTGTCGCAATATGACACAAGCACAATTTATTACTCGCATTCGGTAATTCAAGTGGAAATATCAATTGAAGTGTTTAACTGTTAAACACAGTCAGAGTGACTCACGATTCCATTTAGAACCTATTAAATTTAGAATGGAACACTTGACCCTCTCTTCTCCACTTTCCTTACTAGGGTCAGAGGATAAATTAGAGAATTTGACCCTTCCGGAATATTTGGTTCAGAGAGCGGTTAAATGGGCCGGGAACAAGTGCCCATACATTGTAATTCAGTTTGACACGTAATTATGTCTAAAATTTGAATTTAAATTGTATGTGGATTATTTGTCTATGTTTGTCCTAGACGGACGTTGTGAGTGGAGTTTCCTACGACTTCTCCACCTTCGAAGAGAAAACAAGACGAGTGGGGAGTGGGCTTTACAAGAAAGGATTGAGAAAAGATGGAGTCATCATTTACATGACAAATGATTTGGTCACTCTCCCAATGTTCTTCACTGCAGTTTGGAGGGCAAATGGGACGCTGAGGGCGAGTTATGCGGACGATGACGAAGGTCAACTCAAATTTATGTCAAAGAATACCGCACACACCTTATGGGAAAATGTACGCTCTTGGAAATCGCTCAATTGTTTATATGTTGTAGTCCTTGGCATTGTGAACAACTTTTGTGAACGTCCTACCCACAAAAGTCTAACCGTAAAGCCGCTGGAAATACACTGTTGGGCATGTGTGATGACGTAAAGTGAAAGTCACTGTAAGCCTTCGCACATGCCGAACAGTGTATTTCTAGCGGCCAAACGGATACATTATTGGGTATAGGACCTTCACAAAAGTTGTTCAGAATGTCAAGCACTACAACATTATAAGAAATCCAGCGATTTCCAACGGCACACATTTTCCCGTTAGCTGTAATGTGGTGTCCTTTTTCATCAGAACTGGAATTTACTGCATTTCTGATAAATATACAGATATAATACTGGAGAGAGTCCAGGAGTCCAGAGTTCAATGGATACTGTGCGATAAAGAAGCGGCAGAAACCTCTCTCTCCGTAGCCAGTCGAACTGAGTGGGAACTGGAAGTGATTGTCATGGGTGAGCACGAAGGGTGCACTCCGTTCAGTTCACTCTTGGAGGATGATGGGGATGGTAACGACCTTTTAGCGCCAAATTTTGTTTAAACGTTTACATACAGGGCGACTAATACATATTATTATATTGTCGCCACCGTACCACTGGATCTAATAGTTAGCTACAACCAAGTGAGATGGCTCTTCGGAAAAGTCAGGTCAAATGAGATCTCAGACACTAAATTTCAGCTCAGTCTGAAAGCGCGTTCGCGCATAGCGCGTCAGCCAAAATCAAATATCACGTTTCTGGCTTTTTACGCTTTTCGGCTTGAAAGGCGTGAAGACTTCAAATTCTCGACAAACCAACTTCACCGCCACATTCCCATATCTGTTGTGAGAATTCTAGACCGTGGTTCGAGTTCAACAATTTCTGAGCATATTTGTTTTGCCTCAAAATCTCACTTTCCTTGAAAGCCCAAGAATTCCATTGGGAAGTAAAATTTTGAGGAAAACCAAACATGCTCAGAAATTATCGAATCATGACGTCTTAAAATTTTCATGGAAGACATCGGAATGTGGTGGTTGAGTTTGTTCTCCGAGAGTTTGAAGTTTTACTGCTTTTTAGGACGCTGAACATGCAAAAACGGCTGGTAAAAGTCAGAAACTAGATTTCTTATTTTCTCTCGCGCGCTGCGCGCGAAAGCGCTTTTAGGGTGAGTTGAAATTCGGTGTCTCGTATCTCATTTGAGCTGTTCTTTCCAACGAGCTATTTCACTTGGTTGTAGCCATTGGAGATCATGAGATACGATGGCGACAACGCAAGTTAGTCACCCTGTTCATATAGGAATGAATGATTTTGTTACAGAATTGCCGCCTCAATTGATCACAAGTGGTGACATAGCTGTCATCCTTTCTACGAGCGGAACAACGGGAAAGAGCAAAGGCGCTGTGCACAGTCATAATGGACTTGTGCGAAGCATTGAAGCTCATGGAGCAATATTCCCATATTCGTCCGAAAAGCCCAACTTTTTAGTCACCAATAGTACTCATATCGGAGGGATCTGCTTCCCATTCTCATTACTAGTGACTGGGAAAACAGCTCTAGTCATTGGAAAACGATCCACAACTGCCATACTGAGTGCCATCCAGGCATACAGGGTATGTGTACATATTTAATTCTATCTTATGAAAAAAATGTACGCCATCAGAAACCGTGGGAATTTTATATGCTTCAGTCAGTCGTATCCTAAGTAACTTTGGTGAAGGTCCTACCCCCAAAAGTTTAACCATTCTGCCGCTAGAAATACAAGGTTGGCATGTAAGTTACCCTATATAGTGACTTCCACTCACTTTCGCCTTATGTTCCCACCTTCCCACGTACCTGTTTATTTTTAACGGCCGAACGGTTAAACTTTTGGAGGTAGTACCTTCACAAAAATTGTTCAGATTGGACTTACTGCTACATACAAAAATCCCAACCATTTCCAACGACGTACATTTTCCCACAAGGGTTGTGCCTAAATCTGAATAATTTTGAAGCCGAAGACGATCTGGGGGTTTCCTCCTTTGCTGTTGGAAATCGTGAATGATCCAATGGCAAGTCAGTTTGATTTGAGCAGTCTAGAAATTGCAATCACTGGTGGGGCTGTCGTTTCTCCTGCAATATCCAAGTCTTTGATGCGATTGCCTAACCTCAAATATGTCCATAATGTAAGCTTGGAGCTTAGACCTGGAGAAAGGATTCCTGGCCATGAAAGTGATAATTTTGACCCAGTGGTTTTTGGCAAATTTATGAAGTGTACAGAAATAAAAATTACCTCAATGTGAAACTGAGAGCCTGAATGTTGTGACTGCAAAAGACTTGACTCAAAAATCCCAATGTTTGACCTTTCTAGGTCAAGGTGAAATTGAGGAAAAGTCCAGGGGAAAGTGAATAAATGGGGCAACTTTGACTGGACTTTCCATGGGCGCGGGAAGGAAGGTCAAGTCAAACACGAAACATTTTTTCTATTTTCCCCAACATTTCCAAGTTTTCCTCAATTTCACCTTGACCTAGAAAGGTCAAACGTTGGATTTATCGAGTCAACTCTTTTGCAGTCACCACATTCAGGCTCTCAGGTTCACATTGAGGTCATTTCTGTACATCTCATAGATGCGACAAAAACCACTGCGTCAAAATTATCACTTACATGGCCAGGAATCCTATCTTCAGGTCTAAGCTCCTTTTAAATATTAGGTGTGAGAAAATGTCTTCTAAAAGTTAATTCCGATCTAAGGTGTACGGATGCACAGAGGGAGGCCCTTTGTGTGGAACAATGAACTTTGAAGACGGAAATAGTCCATACAATGACGCCCCTACATTCACCATTGGGAAGGTCTTGCCTGGAGTGAGTGTTCAAATCAGAGACGAAGATGACCATATCTTGGGTCCAAATGGACTTGGACAAATCCACGTCAAATCAGTTTACCTATTCAGCGGATATTTCAAAAATGAGAAGGTTCAATTGTTAAAAATATAATTCCATATAATACACCAGAAAATCAAGATAATTATGCCCCTAGGCGTCTAATGAGACTTTGAAGGACGGGTGGTTTGGAACTGGTGACATGGGCTATTACGACGAAAATGGATTCGTAATCATTGTCGACAGAATGAAAGAAGTGTTCAAAGTTCGCGGAGATAATGTAAGTACAGGTCAAAATACTTAGGTAACAACCGAAATGTTTTTGCGTATCAGATTGTGTCATGAGGTTGTTTCATTGTAACGCCGACTACACAGATATAGAACACACTGATCAGATATAAAAGGTTACGAAACGCGAACCAATACTGTGTAGGGGTTTCACAAGAACGACAAAAACAAAAAAATTGTATTTCTATGCCAAATAAGCACAATAATGTGAAATTGTAGACCCGGAAGCAATTTTCTTAGTTATTTTGAATATTTTTGTAGTGAATAGTGATATGAAAGGACGGTCCCGCTTCTTCCCTTTGCTCCCACGTGTTGAGCCTTGAAACTTGGTAGCCAGGATAACTTAGCTTCCCCAGCTTCCCCAAGGGCGGTCGGTCGCCCAAGGTTACTTCCGGTTAAAACACATCGCTGTTTGAACGAAGCTAACATGAATAATCGTCTTCGGTCCGTACCTCACCAAAGACGGTTCCGGATTATGTCATTCAACTGTATAATTGCAATATGTATTCCGGGATTGTGTAGAGTATCAATCAGGTGTCTCCGACGGAAGTGGAGGACGTCATCAACCGCCATCCTGATGTGGCCCAGAGCTGTGTCATAGGCATTCCAGACCCACATGGATTCTACAGTCTTCCCAGAGCCTTCGTAACCATAAAGAAGGGAGGGAAAGGGACAGCAGACGAAATTGCTCAATTTGCGAATGGTAAATCCAAACTAATTTGACCATTTCGCTACTAGTAAGGAAATTGTCAAATTATTTTGGGTAAATCCATCTCATCTCTTTCATTGAATATCGGATTCCAATTCCAAAGATTCATATTAATGTGAAAGTTACTTTGATGCAGGTAAACTTCCAAACTACAAAAAACTTCGTGGGGGACTGTTCATTCTTCAGGAGCTTCCGAAAGGGAAATCTGGAAAAGTGTCTAGAAATCTTCTCGCAGAATTAAATCCTATTTGACCACAACCAAGAAACAGAAAATAAACTAAATTAAATTAATCAAAGGAATTCAAGGAATTCTGTATTTGGTGAAGGTTACATATTTTGGGTTAATAAACATGTTCAATCCTTAATCACGGTCTTGTACGTAGTACATCAGTTGGACAGTAATTCATGTCTCAGACTCATTTTGTCTTAATCACTAAACAAACTAAATAATTTGAAGTCTTACCCGAAATACATCAAATAGACAGGGTATCCCAGAGAAAGCGCATAGATGTTTGGGTATTTTTTGTTGTTGGGCGGTTTTCTCTCATTGCCTGTAATGTAAATTTTCGAAACTATGCCAAAATATCATCAAACAACTATGCGCTTTCTCCGGGGCACCCTGTATATGGTTTTTAAGATGGGTGTAAAGGGTTCTTTAAAGATTCAAGCATCATAGAAGCACTCAATTGATTCTCTTACGTCTCGGACTCACTTCTCTCGAAATGTTCTGTTCTGGGCGATGGTTCAATAATCAGAAGTTAAGATTTCTGAAAATGTTGCAGTTGCAGTATTTATTCGACACCCTGTAGGAACAAGTCTTGTGTTCATGGGGTACGGCGAGATTCGAAATCTCATTTTACGGAGAGCGGGATTTCTTTTGTCCCATTCCAAATACCATTTCCAATTTCCACTCTTTTTTCGTTTCTACTTTTGTCCGTTTCAGTTTTTTTTTAGAAATGCGAAATACCTCAATAAATCAATCAATTAAATTATGATCCAATCTACTATCAAATTTTACTGATTTGTTTAGCTTCCTTGTTAAAAGTACAATATTTTTATACATTTTTGAATTAGTTTTTATGAATAGGATTTTGTCCCCGTCCACCACGCTTTTTCTTTTCTCAAATAAATTTAGCTCAAAATTGAATTGACAATTGACATTATGGCTTCCAGTTCCACCTCTGAAGCGTCTACAAAAATAATGGACAAGTAAGTAACGGTCTTATCAAGTCAAGAATTAAAAGAGCATCTCATTGTAGCGTAGAAGAAGGTACCCCTAGTGGTAGGCAGAGAAGCGTCTTCAATACATGACGACGGCGAATGCTGAGTAGTGTACTGTATGTATTTTTTGCCACTTTTATGATTAAATACTAAAATTAATCTTGTCTTGCTTTAGAAATTCAAACATGAAGGAAGAACAGGAGGATTCCATCCAATTGAAATTTCTTAGTTCGGACAAGAAGGCCAAAGGCTTTGGAAAAATTATTGGAATGTCCGATTTGTTTTGAGATATGCATCCCACCAGTTTTTACTTGTACTTCTGGACATCACATATGTGAAAATTGTCACAAAAAGGAGGACATTAAAAAATGTGGGATTTGCTCATCAGAATTCAATGGGACGAGGAATTTTTTCTTGGAAAATTATTTTGACCACTGTAGTTGGTCATGTATTTATTCCAAGGATGGGTGTGAAGAGATTTTGCTTGGGAAGGATTTGAAAGCTCACCAGGAATCGTGTGATTTCAGGTCAGTCAATTTTCCAATAAATAATATTTTTAATTCTCTAAATTTAAATTTCATAAATGTGATTTTTCTTTAGTTAATTATATTGTGAAATTTATTGGTTTGAACGGTAAAAAATTGATATTTTTTTAAAACTCATGTTTAATTTTTAAATATTTGATTGTAGACCTCTGGTATGTCTCGTTTGCAAGGATGAGAGATCTGTGCCTTATTCAGAATATTTGAAACATTTGGAAACTGTTCATTTACTGGAGACTCAAGACTGTGACGGGGACGGGGACTTCAAATACACTTTAAGTTTGACTGAATATGATTTAAATTCCGAGGGACTTGAGAATCCGGACGTACCACGTGAGTCATTTCCTAAAAAGCCTCAAGAAATTCTATCAAAGTGGAGCGGTCTCAATTTAAGACTTTTCCTACTTCAGGAATTTTTTTAAATTGTCCCTAGTTTCTTGAAAGGAAACCCGTGTGTTTTTTTTTACTAAGATAAATATGCATTAATAATTTTATATGAAATTTCAGGTCATTGGTACCCTCGAGCTTTCAAATTTCAGGGAAGTACTTTTTTGACAATGAATTGGACAAAGGACAAAACACTTTGGAGTTGGATTTGTATTTTTGGAAATGCAGTGGATGCAAATAATTTTACTTCCCAAATCAACATTGGTACTGATTTGAACGGGACGGTAAAAAACGTAAGGATTTTTAACATATAACTTGAAGATTCCCTCATTTCTCGTATAAAGTAGCCAATTATAGTTTTCTGGAAAAAATGTAAAGAATTTACAGTTTTCTTTTATGCAAATGTGGCAAATTTATTTTGTATTGTGACGAATTTACCGATACCCAACATAATTTTTTTTTGGATAATTTGTGAGTTCTGTTTTGTATGGAAGCGTTTTCTGGCGGAAATCTTTTCAGTTGGATTCTACAGGTTTTTGTTGAAAATGTGTTGGATTTAATCTTTTTATAGTTGAAATTTTGAAAACGAAGCGCATTTAAGAATTTTGGGTTTGGGCGCGGCGTTATTATATTAATGTTACATATTTAGGGAGTTTTTCGTGCCACATGTTACCAATTTAAAGATTTTTGTTGAAAATGTGTCGGATTTTTTTTTGTAGTTGAAATTTTGAAAATGATGCGGATTTAAGAATTTTGGGGTTGGGCGAGGAGTTATTATATTAATGTTACATATTTAGGGACTTCTGTGCCACATGTTATGAATTTAAAGATTTTTGTTGCAAATGTGTCGGATTTATTTTTTTTGTAGTTGAAAATGAAGCGAATTTAAGGTATTCAGGTTTGGGGGTCGGGTTATTATATTAATGTTACATATTTAGGGACTTTTGTGCCACATGTTACGAATTTAAAGATTTGTGTCGGATTTAAGGGTTAATTTGTTGAGATTTTGGGATGTGCGAAGATTTTCCGGGTTCATTAGGGAAATATGACGAGAGTTTAAGATTTTTCTCACAATTCGTTTTCGAATACAGGCGGTTTGGCCTAATATAATGGCAACCGATCAAGTCTTAATTAAACACAATAATTCTTTTTCAGCACGCCTTGAAGAGTCCAAAGTACGGAATGACTTGGGAAGGTCCGATCCTTCCGATTCGAACCTCAAAGGACGAAGTGATGAAGAGAGGAACATGTTTTGTCACATCCATGTCTTTCATTGAAACCATTTGTGATAAAGTCTCTTATCGATGCGAATTTGTATGGCCTGATGATGCAGTTCGTGGCTCCCTGAAGATCTGCAAATGGGGTAATGCATGTTTGAATCATTTGAATGCTTTGGAATATCACGTTAATGAAGGAACCCAAGAGTCTGAGTCCGAGTCTGAGTCTGAGTCTGAGGAAGATGATGTGGTTGGCGATGGATTTTCGGTGGTGAATGAAAATTCGGCATCATTTCAATTAACATATACTAATATATATGGTGAAGGTGAACTGTACCCCGAAGAGGGCGAGGATGAGGACCCTACTTACATCCAAGCTAACTCCGACTCTGAAGATGATTCTGGTTCTTCCAATGACTACAGTAGCAATGACACATACGACAATGACAATGATGGTGACCCTATCCTTGGTTGGTGGACGTTCCAATGCCGAATCATCCCAACTAACAAATGAAACAATGTTTCTACTTCGAAATCAGACTTGGGTGAATTACTTTAAAGATGTAATTAATTAGAAATTACAAATTACATCCTCATTTCTTATCGTAATTAATTATAATTACAAATACATGGAGGAGTTTCGAAAGTAATTAAGAATTAACTATAATTACAATTAGGTGGACAAAAATGGAAAAGTCATAGTAGAGTGTAAGGATGGCCGGACACACCAATTTTTGCAATATTGCAAAAATCTATGTGCCCACCCATCCTTACCGG
>JAQFYE010004749.1:0-12917 GCA_034694305.1 Protaphorura glebata
TTTAAATATTTCATATATATCATATTTCGGTCGCCCTTCTGTGGCAGCCAGGGACGGGATGACATAAATCCTAGTTTGTAGGAAATTTATTCAGATCGTATGATTCATTTGCTGATTTTATTTTGAGTTGGTAATAATTTTTGTAAACGTCAGTATTATGATGTGGCCGTCAACAGAATAAAATCTTGGAAGAGATAGTTGACCCGAAATATTGAAAAATTAGTGCATTTGGGATGTACAAATGTGATGTACCAAGGTGTAGCCCAATGAAGTAAGCACGCGCGGGAGCTATTTGTTCGCCAATCATTCCCTGGTCTGCGTCGCCATGGGATTCGTTGGTTTCTAAGGAAACTTTGCCCAGTTTAGAAACAAACATCCAGCCTGTCTATAAAAGGCGGAGCTGAGTGGTTCCTCAGTTCACTTTCGTCTTTCGGACTTTCAGCGTCTAATTTTTCTTCACTCTTCTAAATTCGACCAGCGGCAGCTCTAATTTCCTCGAGTCGCTTTCTTAAAAACCAACTCCAAATTTTCAAGTGTTTTTTCAAATTCGATTCCCAACTTCAAACCCACATCAAGATGGCTTAAGGAATTGGTAGTCCTTGCGGTTGACCGGTAAGAGAACCAAATTAATTCTACTTTGCCTTGGAATTTTGCAAAGTTTTTGCAGATTTGCGGCAAGTGAACCAAATTATATTATTTAATTTTATTCTAATTTTCCTTTCGCATTTTCGGTTTTCATCTTCCTTTCCCCTTTCTCTTTCGTTTTTAAGTATTTTCATTTTTTCCCATTTTCAGTTTACATTTTATTTCCGATTTCCCATAACGATTAGTTTCTTTTACACGTTTTTTCATCTTCGTCGATGTTGAGGACTTAGAGATGACAAATGAGACAACTCAGTCTAGGAGCAGTCTCTTGATGCTTATAATAGGGTAGAGTGTGCTAATATGCGCCTTACCTACCCTATCCTAGAATTTAAATTTTCTTTGCCAGGGAACAGGGGAAGTTTCAGCACTCTGTGTATCTAGATGCAATTGTCTGTTATTCAATTCTAAAACTATTTGGTGTTTCTTATTCAGGGTAATTATGGCCCTCCTCCTCCTGGTGACAATAATCATCGTCCTGGTGGCAATAATCCTCCTCCTGTTGGCGATAATCCTCCTTCAGATTTGCACCATTGAACCTTGCACCCGGACTGTCCCGCAAACCGTAAGCTTATGCTTAAAGTATAGAATTGAATTTAGAAGCCCGATTTAATTGTTCTAACATTCTTGTTCTTTCTGATGCAGACTCAGACTAATTGTAGCGCCGTGAAGATTAAGTCTGGTTTATGGGAGAAAATGTGTGCGGGTGGGCACTTCAACATATTCATCGAAATGATGGATACGAAGCAGTTTGAAGGAAGGACTTTCTGCTCCCGTGAAGACCGCGTGAAAGCCTTGAAAACACATTCAGACGCTTGCGGCGCAAATACCATTGAATTCCTTCAAACTCGTGGCTTGGAATACGAGCAATTTTGGCTTACAAATTCAATCTTCGTAGCCAGAGCCCCAGTAGATGTCATTTGTGCTCTTTCGCGCTTCAGTTCAGTCGCCTTGGTTAGGGAAGAAGAAATCTGTCATCTGAACTGATGAATTAAGTTCATCATTGTAATTGAAATTATTACATGAAATAAATTAATAACCAATTTTGAGTCACTCGAATTATTAAATAGTATATTTACGTATTATGTTGAAAATACCACGTGTGTTAAATTTTTACATCGTCTGTGTGCGCCTGTTATATGCGAAAAAGTTTTCTACACATGTCACGTGACCGACTATTTAAAATTTGCAATAAGTGTAACGATTTCTGTACCACCCTATGACCAAGTGTTCTGCACCACCCTATCATATGCTTTATCGAAGTAAGTAAGTACGCGCCCGTACCATTTGTTCGCCAATCATCCCACGGAATTGCTCAGCGTCATGATTGGTTGGTTTCTAAGGAAACTCCGCCCAGTTCAGAAACAAACATCGAGTCTGTCTATAAAACCTGCGTGGAGCTCTCCTCAATTCCATCCTTCGGACCTTCAGCGTCTAAATTTTGTTCACTCCTCCAAATTCGACGAGCGTCAGCCCTCATTTCCTCGAGTCGCTTTCTTAATCCAACTCCAAATTTTCAAGTGTTCTTCTAAATTCGATTCCCAACTTCAAACCCACATCAAAATGGCTTAAGGAATTGGTAGTCCCTGCGGTTGACCGGTAAGTGTACCAAATTATATTCAGTTTTATCAAATTTTCTTTCAGTAAACTAAAAGACTTCAGTTTTAATTTCACTTTCCCTTTTGTATCTAATTCTTCATTTTACTTCTATTCTCATTTTCTGTTGTCATCTTACTTTCCCTTTTGCGTTATCGCTTCATACATATTTTATTTCCGATGTCTCATAACGATTATTGCATTATTGTACTTAAGCCTGAGGTGGCGATTACATATAGCAGTCTAACATCGGCAATTTGCAGGAACAATCACGTATAGCAGCAGCAGCAATCGTTTACAATTTCTGGGACACTTCTGTCACAAAAGGAAATCGCGGCGGGGGCATGGGAATATCTCCTCCTCGATTTGCTACAAATTTTGCACAGTGGTATAGTTTGACCTATAGAACAAAATGGCTGCAGACGATTAGCCTTGAAAAACTCGGGGTCATCCCCAGGGGGCGCCCGTAAAAATGACTCCTTCAAAAGTTGTTCCACCCTCTGAAACGAACAGCTCTTTCCCTTTGGTATTCTTCTCTGCGGTCAAAGGTTGAGGTCACAGGTCAAGTCAAAATGCAGTCTCCTTGACATGTGACCTCCATCTTCGACCGCGGAGAAAAATACGAGAGGAAAAGGTTGTTTGTTTCAGCGAGTGGAACAACTTCTATCGGGATCATTTTTACGGTTAAGAGGTAAGGACGCATCCAAATTGCGCGCCCCCTCGCGGTGACTCCGTGCTTTTTAAGGGTAATGATCTTCAGCAATTTTATTCCATTGGTCGAAGTATACTACTGTGTATTTGAAGTGAATCGCACTGAAGAGGATTTTCCCATGCCCCCTTCTAGATCTCCTTTAAACACTTAAGTCTAATGATGGTTTCAGTACATATTAATTCCTCCTTGGCAGTGTAAGTTTCAGCACTCGGTGTATTTCGACCCAATTTTTTGTATTCTGATCTAAAAGTACATAATATATTTTATTTCTAATTCAGAGTATGGCCCACCTCATCCTGATGATAATAATCCTCCTTCAAATTTCCATCATTGAACCTTGCACCCGGACTGTCCCACAAGACGTAAGTTTATGCCTAACGCCTACAATTAATTTTAGACGCCCGATTTAATTGTTCCAACCTTTTTATTCTTTTTCATGAAGACTCAGACTCATTGTGACTTTGTTAAGATTGAGTCTGGATTATTGGAGAAAATGAGGGAGAGTGGTCACTTCAACGTATTTATCGAAATGATGGATAAAACGAACGATATACTGCTTGAGTTTGAAGGAAGGACTTTCTGCTCCCGTGAAGACCGCTCGAAAGCTCTTTCAGATGCCATTAAAGCATAAAGGCGCTTGCGGTACTCATACTATTCTTGAGTTTCTTCGAACTCGTGACTTAGAATACTATCATTCTTGGATGACAAATGAAATCTTCGTGCGCAGAGCCCCAGTAGATGTCATCTGTGCCCTTTCACGTTTCAGTTCAGTCGCATTAGTTAGGGAAGAGGAAAGATTTCATTTACTGACGGATTAAGCTTATCATTGTAATTGAAATTATTATTTGAAATAAATTAATAGCCAACTTTGAGTTACCCAATATATTATATAATATTTTATTATACACATAAGGGACAAAAGTAGCCGGGCACCCCACCTGGCTCCACGTTGTAATTTTAAGTGCTCATAGAGTGCCAAATTCGAAAAAGTCCAATCACAGGGAATATCAGATATCATACTTGTCACAATCCCTGGTTTTGATTGAATACACATTTTGTACCTTATGTGCACTTCAAATTACTGCGTGAGGCAACTTGAGGTGTCCAGTTACTTTTGTCCCTCACTGTATTCAAATAACCACATGTGTTAAATTTTTATAGCGTCTGTGTACGCCTGTTTATGTATGGAATATAATGTCATGTCATGTCTATCAGAATTAATTGAACAAAATGTTTCCCTAATTGTACACGCACACGGACACAAAATAATATCATTTGTGTTTGGGTGTGGCTCTTGGTTCTTGACTAATTCGTATCGATTAATGTGAAATCGTGCAAGAATTTGTGTTCTCATAATTGACACTCATAGAATTATTTTCAGAAGATCCTGCCATTTCCCCGGCGATAGTCTGCGTGTGAGTCTGCAATAATTAATTAATTAGAGGAAAATGTGAATGTCAAGGCATGACATCATTTTGTTTCAGATACGCGACGTACTGAGCGAGAGGCAGTCGCAGTCACTGTACAATCCTAATATACTGTAAAAAAAATACTAGAAATATTTTTAAAATGTTGGTATTAAAATTACTGAGTCAAAATTACATAATAAAAATCATTTTAGTTTTTATGCTCCTTGGTAGATTTGAAATTACTGATGGCAGGAAATTTCCAATCGGTGAGGATACTTGATTACTCCATAATTATTGTCTCATTTTTGCAGTCCGTTTATTTACAACAGTAAGGACTGAAAAGTTTGGTCGATAAAAAAATTGAACTACGTCTCAATCTATTTTAAAATTTTACACAGCCGTCGTATTCGATGACGAAAAAACTGAGCTTCAATCAGCATTCAAATTTGCAATCAAGGACCTGAAAAATTATTCACTCGAAGAACACGGATTTGAATCCGAGCTGACTGCTGAGGTTAATTACATGGCCAAGACGGCGGACTCTTGTGGAATTTCACAGTATGGTAATAGATCAAGGAATTTAACGTAAATGTGTCATTGATTTATCAGTGAGTGTCGCCAACTTAAAAATTAAATTATTGTCAATTATTTTAATCTCAACTATATCTGTCGTGGTGCTCAGAGGGCTGATTCTGATATTTGGTATATTATTTTCTAGTTCAAGCTCAAGTACTTCGTGGTGGAATACTGGCCATTGTGTGCGGGCTTACGGGGTCACGTCAAGTTTATTCCTTTCTTTCGCACACAAATCGTTTGCAAATACCGTTCATTGCACCCAAGATTCCAATGGACCTTGTGGTAAGACATAAATCAGCATTTATAGTGTATCCTCGGATTTATTTTATTTTATTTTATTCGTGATACCGTAACTATTATGAAGGTACAACTCCGACAGTTCGACCGCTGGAAATAGTTGGGCAAATGTACCTGGTGGCGTAATAATTGCGTTACGAATTCCTGACCTCACAAAGTGCATTCGATCCGTGTATTTCTGGCGGCCGCGGCCATATACTAGGTTCTAAAGTATTCGGGGTAGAACCTTCCCAAAAGTTGTTCATAATGTCAAGGACAATAATTGTGGTCTGAGTTCCCTAAAGATAGTTATCGTGTTCCTTATAAAATTTCATTCAATTGCGCTAACACTGGTAAAGCGATTGTGACGGCGACGTCACAGTTCTGGATTGGTAGTGTCTGCGCCGAAATCGGCGCCATCGCGTAGCACACTTGAAATAATCCGAAATTTAATATGTACAAAAAGGAATTTTAATTATATGAGCATTACCGCCGATTAATAATTTAGGACATCGGGATTGGACTTGGGATCCGTCTTCAACCCATTGGCATGTACGGTGCATTACTTGATTTAATCACTCACTATGGCTACAAGAAGTTCATTTACCTCTACAACGGTTACGAAGGTTAGCTTGTTTGTTTGTTTGTACCTATGTTAATAAACTAACGAGGGAACTACTTAGGCTGTCCGTCAGCGATTTGACCCAAACTTTTTTTTCTGAAAGACATTCACCCTAAACCCTCAAAAATATCATCAGCTCGAGCAGCTCTCAAAACTCGAGTTTTTAAAAAAGTTTGAAATTTTTTAGAAAAAGTGCAAAGAGTCTTTGTTCTCAAGTTTTTAGCATGGGATATAACATGTAACTTTCGCCCAAAACTGATCTTAAAACCCAAATTTTTTTTTTCAAAAATTGAAAAATATATTTTTTTCAAAAACCGATTGAAATGAGTAGAATAATAAATTAGAAGATAGAAAACCTCAAAACTTTACATATTTAAATAATTTTCGCCCAGGAAGTAATATCAATTTAATATTACAACACGAAGTACTGATTTCTGGACGAAAATCATTTAAATATGTAAAACTATGAGGTTTTCCATCTTCTAATTTGTTATTCTAGTCATTTCAATCGGTTTTTGAAAAAAATATATTTTTCAATTTTTGAAAAAAAAATTTGGGTTTTGAAATCAGTTTTGGGGGAAAGTTACATGTTATATCCCATGCTAAAAACTTGAAAATAAAGAGTCCCCTCTTTGCACTTTTTTTTTAAAAAAAATTTCGAACTTTTTTAAAAACTCGAGTTTTGAAAGTTGCTCGAGCTGATGATATTTTTGAGGGTTTAGGGTGAATGTCTTTCAGAAAAAAAAGTTTGGGTCAAATCGCTGACGGACAGCCTTAGTAGTTTCCTCGTAAGTATTTCAATACCTCTGATTTGCAATTAAAAAGGCATACACGGACTCCAGGCATTTCATGATCGCTTAAATGCTGCAGAGGACAGTATCAGTATTGCTATGGTCAGAAAATTTGGAGATACAGCCGAGGCGCTTGAAATTCTTGAACACATCGAAAGTACTTACAGGTAGGTTTACAAAAATGTAGTTACTTACGATATATTGATAACTGATCTACTAGGTAAGCCCATACTTTGAACCAAAAAAGTGAGGGAAGATTTTGCAAAAGTGCGGCAGAAATGGTTCGACTCCTTCAGCAAGCTGGAAGTTTTGACCTAGTCATGACGTAATTGACTGCTAACGTCATAGCTAGCGACACGGGAGAGATAGGATCTCCATAATCGTAGAGATTAAGAGATTTTTTTTGGCTTGCACAGTATGAGCACGTCTAACAAGAATGGGTTGTCAAGTAATTTTGCCAATTCTAATGGCAGGTGGACGTTCAAGTTGATAGTTTTAGACTGCGCCATCCCATTGGCAAAAAAAGTATTGCTCGGCCACGTGGCAGACAGAAGTCTCGGACGAAGAACCTATCACTATTTGATATCAGGATATGTAAGTTTATGACCTTTGACCTTTGCATGAAACATAGATACCGCGCCGCGCCGCGCGCGCGATAAGACACGACTACTACGCGCTATTGTTCTCTTTGATTTCCAGGCTTTCGACGAATATTGGTCGCCAGACGAGTTGATCAAAGTAAGTTACCTGAACGTAACTGGGTTTCGAATTGTTAATCCCGAGCGCCCTTACGTTAGCAAATACTTGGAGAGATTGACCGAACAGGAGAAAAATCGAACGACGGATACAGGGTTGCCCATCAAGAATCATACACGTCCAATTTTGACGGTAAAGTACAAGTACAGGGTGGTCCATAAAAAATAATATTTTAGGAGACAAAGTAATCAAAAATTGAGAACATTGTACAGGCACACGGCGCATTCCTTTATGACTGCATATTGGTTCTTCAAGAAGGTTTCAGTTTGATGTTTGCTAAAGAAAATACGACATCACCGGCACGCAAATTTGCGTCATTATTGACTAGAAAAATTCTGGAGAAAAATGGGACGGAGCCAAAACGGATTAATCCTCTTTTAGAGGCCGCTAACCTCCAGGAAAGGAAGGACATTAGTCAACAATTAAAAAATGTTGGTCTATTAATTTGGTCCTATTTCAGTTAATTAATTAATTAGATCGTTAATTGAATTTTTATACACTTCAGGTGAGAATGGAAGGTTTGACTGGAGCGATTCAGTTCACAGAAAGTGGGATCAGAGTTCATTATTCGATGGATGTTATGAAAGTCAATATGCACGGAGAAATTGAAAAGGTAGAACAACGCAACCCTTCGATCTCATTCTTCAACGATTAGGGAAATCTATTCCGGTCACTTTTTCGGAAAATTCCGGGAAAATTATTTTTTACTCAAATACGTACACAATGGGGAAAAAATAAATTTCCGGGAATTCTTCCGAAAAATAAAACCCTAATCCCATCTTTATGTAGAGAGTAGTGGTTTGTGTAGGGATTAGGGTTTTGTTTTCCGGTCACTGTTCCGGAAAAATTCCCGGAAATTTATTTTTATCCTTCAAACCGATTTTTGGTCTTATTCCGAGTTGTGTTCGTGTTTGACTAAAAATTAATTTTTTGAGGATATTCCGAAAAAGTGACCAGAATGGATTTCCCTAATCGGTGAAGAATGAGATCGAGGGGTTGAGTTTGTTTATAAGCAACAGTACCGGATCAGATGTCCTAACTATCTGATCTGATGTTTTCAGGTTGGTGAGTGGAGTGACACGTCTGGATTTATTGGGGTGTGGGGTAAACCTGTTGAAACGGAACAAAGGCCATACATTATGACGTCACTCCTGGTACAAACTAATTAATTGATCAATTATTCTAACTTTTTGTACAGGTGGTCTGATCCTATTGAGATATTGGTGTATTACTATTGTCTAACACAGGAAGAACCAATGTTGACGAAAGTAGTTGTCGCGAAAGGCGAACCAGAACCAAAAGGAAATGAAATGTATGAAGGATTTGCGAAGGAATTCATGGACCTTATCGCAGAACGTCTCAACATTTCTTGTCAGCAATTTTTTAAATTATTTAAAATTTTTGGAACTTTGTAAAAGTCTAAGGTAGCATTCTTGATTGACAGATGTCATCAAACTGGCGAAGGACGGGAAGCATGGGTCACAAAACCCTTCAATGCCTGGCGGTTGGGACGGCATGGTCGGCGAACTAGTCAGATATGTAAATTCATGCAAAATTTATTCAAATTAATTTAATTCAGAACTGGGTTTCGTAAAATATAAGCGGTTTTTCCGATAAAACTCATGAGCTTTTTGGGTTTCGGACAGTTTTTGCGTCTCAGGAGGTAACAATGTTCTCTAATTTCTTAAAGAACGAATTAATCCGACCAAAAACTACGAAATACGCTAATTCTTACGAGAGATCGCCGCGGTTGCGTGGGAAAATACCTCCCGGTGCGATTTGCCTCAAATTTTACACAGTGATATATTTCGACATACTGAACAAAATGGCTGAAGACGATTACCCTAAAAACTCCTAGGTCACCCCCAGGGGGCGCCAAGGTTGGGTGTGTCGTCCCCTCTTAACCGCAAAAATGACCCCTGCAAAAGTTGTCCCACTCGGTGAGACGAACAACTTTTTCCTCTTGCACTTTCCTCTGCGGTCAAAGGTTGAGGTCAGGGGAATCGTACTGTGATATGACCTGGGATGGTTCCCGTCTGTAGCCTCAACCTGTGACCGCAAAGAAAAGTGCTAGAGGAAAAAGTTGTTCATCTCACCGAGTGGAACAACTTTTGTATGGGTCATTTTTGTGGTAAAGAGGGAACGAAACACCCAACTTTGGCGTTCCCTGGGGGTGACCTGGGAATTTTTAAGCGTAATCGTCTTCAGCCATTTTGTTCAGTATGTCGAAGTACATATATTGCTGTGCAAAATTTGAGGCAAATCGGACCGGGGGGATTTTGCCATTCACCCGCGGCGATCTCCTTTGTTCAGTTTAATTCAGAACAGAGTTTCGTAAAAAAGAATCGAGGTTTTCCCATGTTTTCAACGGTTTTCCGCTTCAAAAGAGGGCAATGTGCTGCAATTTCTTGAGAAACCCGGAATTCCAGCCAGAATCTGCGGGCCAATAATATTTTGGCTCATTGGAATGCGAGGATCGACTTGTCTTTGAACATCAATTTTCAAAATTACAACGTGTAACTACCGTCCTCCGAATCATCAAACTCGCAAGGAAATCAGAATTACCCAGAGCTTGAATTGAACCCTGGATCTCATGAAGGTGTGCACTGTTATGAGCGAAACTTTTATGAGCGAAATATTTAAATTTTAGGAGGCGGACATCGCTATGGGTGGATTGACAGTGAACGCGGAGAGAGAAGTGGCGATTCATCTCTCAAAGCCATTCATGTTTGTTGGAATTAGCATAATGATCTTCAAGGCTTCATCCCCTGATCAACTGCTTGGGATTTATGCTGATGTGTTTGAATTCATGAGACCTTTGGCTAGAGATACATGGATTTGTGTGGCAATAGCTTACCTCGGCGTTTGTCTCGTTCTCTTCTCAATTGGAAAATATAATAAGAAAGAATTGGAGACAGTCGAAAAACATGGACTGGTCAAAGTTCGAACACAATTCTCTATTTCCAACTCCATCTGGTTTACATTTGCATCACTCGTCAGTCAAGGCACTGATATATGTCCCAGGTATACCAGTAAAAGTGAGATATACATTTTGTATGGAATCTAATCCGAAATCGGCCAAATTGGGTATCCCGTTAATTAATTTTTACTCGGTGCAAAAGATTTTGAACCAATTCGAATAATCGACATAATTTACCCAACCCATGACTAACAACTATCGGCACAGCAAATACCCCACTGTTTTTGTAGAAAATGTATATCTCTCAAAAAATTTGGGTTTAATTACGTTAAGTAAAATCGAAATATTGCAGATCCGTTGCTTGTCGTCTGGTTGGTAGCGTTTGGTGGTTCTTTACTTTGATTCTCATTTCATCTTACACTGCAAATTTTGCTGCATTTCAAACAATGAATCGAATGGTGCAACCCATAAATTCAGTGAGTGATTTGATTGCCAATCAGAAGAAAGTGACTTATGGACTCTTGGATGGTGGTTCGACGCAGAAATTCTTCAAGGTATGTCAACAAGGTCCCAGTCGGCCAGTATGAGCTTACCTAGAAAGAAATCATGTCAAAATAATCTTTTCGTAGAAAACTAGTGTCCTGGATTATCAAAAAATGGATGCTTTTATGAGTTCGACGAAAGGTTGTCACGTCAAAACCTATGAGGAAGGAATTGCAAGGGTTCGACGTGAAGAAGGCAAGTCTCCGATTATCTGATCTGATCCAAAACTTTCAGATCTTACACAGAAATTATTCAATGTGAATTTGAACAGGAAAATATGCATTCATCCTGGAGTCCCTAAAAAATGAGTATACAAATCGGAGGAAACCATGCAACACAATGAGAGTTGGAGGGAATCTGGACTTGAACGGATTTGCTGTCGGACTATCCAAAAGTGCAACTTTAAGGTAGGTTCATACTGACCTTTTATTTTTGTTTTTCTCTAATGCGTATATACACATTTAATTCTGAACTACAGAGTTGAAGATATCAATCGAATTATCTTGGAATTTCGTGGATCCGGTTTGATTGACTCGTTGCAAAATAAATGGTGGCCGCCGACCACTGATTGTGATGACACCGATGAGGCAAGTTTAGGTTCTACACACCAGAGCTGGACTATTGACTATTGGCCTACTTTATAAATTAATTTTGTTATACACTTGACAGAATATCCCGAAAGAAGAACGTGGTCGGTTGAGCTTGAAGAAATTGGCGGGCGTATTCTACGTATTGATAGGTGGGGTCATTATTGCCTTACTTATTGCTGTTTATGAAGTTTGGTCGAGGAATAGGCGAACTTCGAAGGTATGACTTTTGTTTTCCAAATTACACTGGAACTTTATATATCGAATACATTGTTTAATCGAACCCTGAGGGGTGACTCTAAAATTAAGGTTTGTTCAAACGAACCAGATATCCCTTGCATGCTGTCAGTCCAGTTAACTTTGGAATAACTTCCGTTTTTTGAATTTTTTAGGGTAGACGGTGCTAATACTCCCCGGTGTGCTAATACGCCCATCGCCATTTGTGCGCGTGTCACATGATCAGATAGGCGGAGCGTATTAGCACTCTCTACCCTATATGAAAACCAATTTTTTGTATAACGACTAGTTCGATATGTAGAGAGTCCACTGTACTTGCAGTGCAGTGCAGTGCAATGCAATGAGGAAATGTTGAAATTCTCAGATATTCACCTTTTGGATACTGTTTCGTGATGCAGACAGTAATGGGAATGGATCTCAAAACGTCGCGTCTACCAGTAGTCTACATGTATTGCACTGCACGGACGTAATAGAATGTCGTGAAACCTCTGTATAACGATACGTTGGATATCAGAGCTATATAGAGCACAACCTATATTTCGAATGACAATTTTATTATGCTCCTTATGACATCTTTGGATCGTTATATAGAGGTTTTACTGCACTACACTACGTACGTTCATTAATAAATATTATAAAATGATATTTGACTTTAAAGTCTGCTCCGTTGAATCCGGCCCCGGAAGTTGTGTGGGTTGAATCCGGTGCGTATCAATAGCATGAATGTGGTTGTGCATGAAGGAGGTCGATTCAACGGACTTTACGTTCTGTTTAATTATTTGACAGAACTCTCCGACCTCTGAAAATCTAACAACTTCCCCAAATTCAGCAGATGAGAATCGAATCAAATTTGGAAAAATTTAAATATTTATTTGTCACTTTTCTCCTAATATCTAAAATCGTCCTACAGTTTGACTATGTAATAGCTAATTAGTATATTCGTTAGGGTAGGGTCTCCTAATACGCCTCGGTGACCTAATAAGCCTGCATATCTTGATGGCATATTGGGACACCGGGGCGTTTTAGGACACGTTACCCTAATTGTTTTTTTCCTGTCCGGAATTCTATCTGTGCAAAGTTTCAAAATAAATTCATACTGAAAATGGAAGTCTACCTATTTCAGGTAATTACGGACACTTTACTCAAAAATGAAAGAATGAAAGAAATCACTGATTAAGAAGGAGTGTTGAGTATTTTGGCAGCCAATTTCTGAAAAACTAAAAACCACAGAGTGGTGATGATTGGTGTTC
>JAQFYE010004750.1:0-12917 GCA_034694305.1 Protaphorura glebata
AATTCCAAAATATGGAGCTATCCGAAAAGAAGTCCTTACTTCGAACAAAGGAAGAAGAATATAAATTTTTGGAGGATGGAATGAAACTCTTACACCGTGAATATAGTCACTGGAAAAAACGACTGACCCTGTACAAACGTAGAACTCGGTTTGGGGAACTAATCTGTGAACTATCCAGAATCATTCGGAAGAATCCTGCAAAGAAGAAACCTCTGTTGGATGACCTCAAGGACACGAACAAGAGTTTGGAGAGACAATTAGGGAATAAAATAAAATTAAATATGACTGAGATAAAAGAGAAAATTAATGGATTGATACAAGTCTATGAGGATTTCCGGGAGCCTATTCGAGGACTTGAAGCGAAAAAAGTTCAACTGAATATGAAGATCTGTAAGTTATTAAAGTTTACAGTATATAACAATTTGACGAGGTTTGTCGCATAGTGCAGCTAGTTTTTTTTGATTTTGGGGGTTTTGAACCCTCACGCAGACATGGTAACAGCGAAAACTGGTAGGGATACCCTCCCTAGAACTAGACCATATGGAAAAGTTGTCCATTCTCCACAAAATATACTCGGACGTTAACCTTGGCATATTGATGTCAATTAATGGGTGTGTTCTCCAGTTATTAATTCGGAAATATCTTTTATAGCTGAAAAGGAGAGACAAATACAAACTATGGAAATCATCTCATGGGATCCTTATCGATACTACGGGAAGGAAATGGAAACGTTGAAGAAAATTTTGGCTGAGAATTCAGTTGAATTTATGAAGGAACCCAAGGGCCCACTGGGAATACTGATTACCGTTAAGGTATAAAAATTCACCGAAGTCTTATTCGAATATTTTAATAGAATTTTAACGTTCTTCGTGTTTCAGATGGTGAATTGGGTGCCGATGGTCGAGCGAATTTTAGAACCGTTCTTGTTTACTTTTCTGGTTGATAACCTAAAAGATGCAAAACGTTTAGAGGAATATATTAATCAAGTGTATGGAAAATATCCGGTTACCAGCGGATATCCAGTGAATATGCCGTTTTTGCCTATCAACATAGACCCACTTCCTAGAAGACCTGAAGTTTGGGTCACCAGTTTTACGGAAAAGGTAAGTTATTATTTTGGATAAAACTTACTATAGAAAAAAATGTAAAATCCATTTAAATATAAATATGTGCACAGCCGATTGATTTCAAAAAAACTGGAGTTGTGGATTCACCATATCCAACCTTAATGGAGATGATCGATTTTCATCAGGATGATGTCATTGTTAAAAATACGATTGGAAAATTTTCCCATTTCGAGAAAATTTTGTTGTTCAATAATGAACATGAAGCATTCAGCGAGTTGGCCAATTGCAAAACGTAAGTTCTTAGGACTAGAATTCTTTCCACTAAACGGCTTTCTTGTAGAAATTAGCTAGAAGGTCTAAACTGACTAATTTGTTAGGAGAAAACTTTTTCGTTTACTTCCAGAAAAGTTTTCAACATTCCAATCCAACCTTTCCAGCTATATCTATAGTATTCTACTTCTACTATTTCTATCTACCGAAACGTCCATAAAGTTAATATTTTAGTTTTTACCACAAAATATTGGTACAAATGATTTGTGAAGAATGCTTAAAAATACTTCTAAATGATTCTCACACAATGGATTTCAAGGAGAGGAATACCTTTCATAATAATTTTCGTCAGTTTTGTGTTCGATGAGTCTAGAATTCCGAAGAATTGCATCGTCGGATACACGAAGGAATTCTTTAAAGTCAATCCATACCCTGCATTCGGAACGTCAATCATGGAAAAAAAAGCTTCGACTGGAATGCTACTCAAACCATCCACCGGAAAAGCTTGCTCGTAAGTTTCATCCTTTGAGTTCTTATATTGAATGGACCTTACCAGAATTGGACCTGTTCTAGTTTTAAGAACGCCTTCTGCAGCTATTCCGCACAAAAAACAGTTCAAAAATATTCATTGTCAGAATCGAAACAATTTCTTAAATTGAATGATGAAGACGTCAAGACGTGGCTAAAGAATAAGATGCGACCAGTTATCCAACTGTGAATCATATTAGAAGGTCCACAAAATTTGACGTAGTCTAAATCCGGGCTATTCGGACTTTACATTAATATGATAATTCGCAGTGTAAATTGACCCACTCTTTTTGAACGCAATTGAACTCTGGGAAGGCACTCTTTTAAGGAATAAATAATAAATTACATATTTTATCTTGCTTTCTGCTCGAATGTACAGACGTAATATTTGTGCCTTTGCAGAGTTTTAAAGGAAGATATCAGAAAATTGACACAGGAAAGAGACGAGGTATATGATCGTGTTCTCAAAGCAGAAAGGGTGAAACAATTAGATGTTGTTTTGGAGATTGAAGCTTTACAGAAAAGGTGCACCAAGATGAAGGACACTCTGGCTAATATTCAGAAGATCTCTAAAGTTATAGAATGTCTGTGCGAAGAGATATTCAATTCAAATCCAGCACTCCTTGTAAGTCTTTGTTTGTTGGCGGGTACGAATTCCAAAGGTATCCAAGATATTCATTTTAAGGACATTCCAAAATATGTGCACTCTGAGACCCAATTCATAATAAAAATGGTTATCCAGTGCTAAATCCGTTGCGCCCAGAGGAAGACAGCAACGGTTTAAAATACTTTGAACTTGGTGAAACGTTTCATATTTCTCGATATGGATGAATTCAAAAACCAAAAAATTGTCAATTCAAATGATGTCATATCTTTATTATATATTTGCAAGAAATATCGTTTAGTTCATAATTTCTGAGAATGCTTTTTCTGTATTTAAAATTATGGTTGAATTTGACCTTTCCTACGCCAAATTGAAAGCAGCCCAATGAAAGAACAAAATGCGCGTATCTTCACGACTATTATTTTGCATACTATTTTATTGCTTGCTTGGATTCTGTTGACTGTAATTGTAATGATAATCTCTCTATGAAAAGTTTCAGTTATTCTAGTTATAAGTGACTCTGGCGTAAATCTTACATGTTTTTTAAATCGTATTCCTCCAGGCAAGCTTCATTATGAAAGGAGATAACCATGAAGATCATTACAACAAAGCAAGAGTGGCCGCACTTGGAATGACGTTGATTACCAAGAAACGTGCTAAATTGGAACGAATCATTGGAAAACTGTCAGCAGATATTTTCAATAGCGAGCATCAATTGGTTGATACGGATGAGTCACTTCTTTCTTGTTAATTTCCAATATCACTCGAGACAATATTATATTGCAAGATTTTTTTTTGAATAACGTGAAATTTTGTATTTATCTTAGGTCGTTTTAACCAGATAGGCAGAGTCAACAATTTGTATGGTATTCTACTATTTCTACTTTAATGGCGCTTTTTTGTCAAATCCTATATTTGATGAATGGTGGATAATTTAGTTAGACTGTTTTCCTAGAAGATTAATTCTCCGATAGTGATTACCTTTAATTAATTAGGAGTGGATCGTATTGTAGTTTTTCCTGCCTATAATTAATTGGATATCTAGTCGGAATCTTCGTAGAATAAATTATAATTGTGAAAACTTCGATTCCAGTTCGGCACATATTTAATTGTTTCGTATATACTATCGAGTAAATTTAATATGTTTATTGCGATCGCGCAATCTATTTAGGAAATACTTGTAGGGTAAAAAAAATTAACTGTGTATTCAGAAGTAAAGTTTTCAATGGATATTAATTCAATTTGTAAATGAATCATCATTTTTCATATTATTATATTATCGTAAATCACCATACGTAATTTAAATTGGAATACTCACAATGATCCAAATCTTAACTGCCAAGAGAAAACACTGAATACTGGGAGAGTAATTTCGTCATACGCTCGATTCGAAAAATATTAGTACAAGCATGAATGTATTTTCCATTTCGTCATAATATTCACTAGAAATACCACTTTTATGCTATTTCGCACATGCCGACCGGCTAGTCATAATATTATACACATACAAATTAAGTTCAAAGTGATTCATTACACTGTGACCAGTGTGCGATAATGTCTGTCCCACTTTTAGAGTTCAACATAGAAGCGTTCACACAAAAGTCTGATTTACTTAATTAGGAGCTAAAGAACTAGTGACTTCGGCAGTCGAACTGAGGAAATAACTTATAAATTCAGTCAATTTTCATTTTAAAGTTTCTGAGCTCGTATCGCGCGTTGAAGCCGGGGGACCCTTGTACAAAAATATTGACAAAATGTATATTTTATTCTCAGTTGACTTATTCTACTCTCATGTAGCGTTTTAAAGAGTTCGCTAATCAATTACTAGTCCGTACAAATGTTCTGGTCATGGCATATTATTGGCTTACTGCATCTGACAATGATTGCTTTTCACAAGTTAAATCCTGTTCCCGATAAAACTTTAAAAATTAATGACTCCAAATGTTCTGGGCAGGAATCTGAAGTTTTGTTTGACTGACTGATAAAATTCTATTCTCGCCTCTCATTGTCATTACCAGAACTGGTGATCCTTCGGTACACTTGTTTAAGAGGGCCTAACAATTTACAAAGTTGGCCATAAACTACAGATACTTGATTCAGGAGAGCTGACGTGTAAACCATCTGGTTACATTATGAGTTGATCAGGTATTAAATGAGAAATAGTTTACTTGGAAGCATAAATCGATAATATTGCGCTCACAAATGACAACCCCGGTTACCTTAACATATAAAACGCTCAAATTTTAAGCTTGTTTACTGGAAAATGCTTTAATTCCACTAAATCTATTGTAGCTGGGACTCATTTGGGCAGGAGTTTCAGAAGGAACTTGTTCATTCTGAAAAAAAAATTTAGAATGGATTAGAAAAATTAAAATTCCGTATTGGGATTTTGTGAAGGACTTACTTGAAGGTACACGTTGTGTATGACATCGACCTCATCCTCGATTAAACGTTTCAATTCTTCAAGGTCACGTCTAAGCGGAATTATGGCTTTGTCAAAATTAAGGACGAAACGAACATTGTCTGCGTAACTTGAAATTGAAATGCCGATTCCTGGAAAAAATACACGTTTTGAAACTAATGAAGTCACATCATAATTAAACATTTAAACTCCTTACCTGCCCTTCCTTTCAAGTGAGGTGTAAGAAATAAGAAATCGTCAAAGGGATATTTCTTAAACCCCTTTATTTGTTTCGTGGGTCCTGGGAAATTGGACAGAATGCAAGTGCTGTACCAGTTTTGGCCAAACAATGAGATGAGAAAACCAGGTAATGTAGCGACCATCCGCATTGACACATAATTTGAAAGGGGGCTTGAGGAACCTTTGACTTTTGTCAATTCTTCTTCACATTTTTTCAATCTCTCCAATGGGCATGAGATCCCCGTCAAAATTGGTATGACAGCACAAGTCCTGTTAAAATATCTGATTTGTAATGTAATGTAATTTCATCTAGGTCTCATAATTTTGGTCTGTGTATAGGGTCAGGGGTCAGATTGGTCACATTAATGAATAGTTTTTCACTCCACCGGAGTTTTCCCTACTATACTGGGGTTAATTTTCCTAGACCAAATAGAAAGCGAATTATATCTGCAGAAAAAGTACTCTCTGATGTTTGACGATGCGCGATGCCCCACGGCTAAAGTCAATTAATATTAACATTATTAACAAACTATAGATATAAAAAATAAATCAAATCCAGCGCAAAAGCAAATAAAAACATCATTGAATACCCAAAGATAAATAATAACACAAAAAAAGCTTTTCGTTCCCAAATAGGCAGTCTGGGCCCAAAAAGCATTTACGGAGAAGTGGCAAGGTCTTTGATCGCTGTGTGTGACACTTTGTATATGCTGGCATTAGACTGAAATTCCTGTTCAGATCTATCATCCCATTTGACTAGTTCTGTACCATGAGAATTATAACAAATCAAGGACATGTTCGCAGTGGAAGGTCTAACTAACCCTCGGACTTAACTAATAAAAAACTACTCTTTTACGCTACGGCTGCCTATGGTCAACTTTTTGCTCCCTTCTACTTCAGCAATTATTCAATCATTAGTACTAATGTAACATCAGCCACAATGCTGTGTAAATGACCTCTGACACGTTACCCTGAGAATTTTTATTCTGACTGGGTTGAAGATCGATATAACAAATAAATGCGAAAACGCAATAGTGTATTTTTTATATGACGCGTTAGCCTTAATACTCAAGGTAGATTAGGAAACAGTTAAAATGTGCACGCACGAAGCCTATTGGCTATGAACGCCCTAAGTAAACAACCTAATCAATCATCTATTACAGATTTTTGGTCCAACTACTCCGCATCTTATAAAATGTCAAATTAATGCTTAATTTTTAACTAATTTTATGTGCGACGCGATAATGGCAATTGAGATGTCATTCCAGGATAAAGTGCACCAGAGCAGATGTCAATAACGCCGTCAGCGCTTAATGGAATTAAAAATATGCATCCGTACATTACGAAGGAATTACGTCCAGAATTACCTAAGCGTCATCCTTCTTTCTGTTTAATTATAAAGTGGCAGTACATTTTCGCTTACGTTCTTTATAGAACTCAATTTCTGTTCGACCAGCTGTCTAGCCTACCTTGAACTCGAGATCTTGGAATCTTGACTCTTCCTGGAATCTGAATTCCAAGCTTTATTTTTCAAAATTATTATTCGCGGTACTTCAAAATTGGAAAAACCGTGATGATAAAATATATAGGAATTAAATTAATAGTGCTACTACAGATAAACTTGTCCCAAGCGTCCGGTACAAAAATATGATTATGTGGTCTTGCACTGCAACGCCTGTTCCGAAACGCTAAAAAATTTAAAAAAAATATTTTCCCCTCCGGACACCAAATATAAGTCCTTACGCCTTGGTTTATATATTAGTTGTAGAAACCCGAACTCGGTAATATGGGTTCGGATTGCCGAGATACCGAATATTTGTACTAATTTTATAATTGACCAAATAGTCTCACAAATTATTCCTATGATTAATTACCAGTGATTGGTTAATTCGTCGTCGGGATGATTTTTCCAAGGAAATGGAGTAAAACTTCTGATCATCTCCGGAACATCCTTCCCGACGTATTTTGTCTTAAAATATTTCCCAATTGCACCTCCGAGAACAGCATAAAGGACAGAGGTGAGTGTAACCCCATGTTTCTTCCTAATTTCCTTGATTGTATTGATGGGAATCTTCTTAGTGAACATAACATGAGATTCCCTTGTCAAATCTTTTTTCCTCAAAAACCAGATATTTGAGTCAATGTCAACGGCCACTTGTCTGAATAAGAAACATGGGATCATAGCAATCTGGTAGAAACTGCTCCAAAGTTTCAACAACACATTCCCTTTGTTTTTATCTTGAGAGGTGAGGACTTTTTCTAAATTATCATTACACACATAAAGTAAAGTACTCTTCATTAAACTATAACCATCTCCTATTCCATGATGAACACGATAAATCATGACAGACTTCGGACTTCTTTTCCCATAGTCTTCAACCCCATTCGTTTTTGGAAGATAATTTTTGATATATAATATTTCCCAATGTGGATGTTTGGGTTTGAATCCTTGATTGACGAGTAAACTTAATTGTCTTTGAACTTCATCTTCCGTCACAATCCCAGTACGAAAATCCGGTAATAAATATCTGACATGATTCTCAATTCGGAAGTTTTTTTGATAAATCCAAAAATTGTACCCCAAAAATCTCTCCATATATTGTTGAAATTTTGGAAAAAGTAGTTTCCCTGTAGTTTTATCCTTTGCAAGTACTAAGTCCCGATGTATTCTTTCTTGGACTTCTTCCAATGACGGTGATCCATCCATTGTCGTCATGCTTGTAATCACACCATTTGGTTTGTAAGTCACAGAATCTTCAGCCATAACCCCATCTTTTGTAGACACCATTGGACCCCATGTTGGATGTAATTTTCGAACTAATCTTTGAACCAAATTTCGAATCATCAATGCCGGGATTAGTGCAATCACGGATGCTGCGATGAATATAGCCCAATGGAGTGGGAACGTTAGGAACAATATTGTAGACAAAAAAATGTCAAACGCAGAATATTGCTGATTCCGCGGTATCATTTTAGATTTTTTTTTTACAAAATAAATAATATCCACCTGAGTAGTAATTGTAACTCAGAAAAGTCTTTAGAGTGTGAGCAGTTGAAGGGAACTGAACCAGTTTGTTGAAGTTATACAACAATATAATACTTGCATGACTGGACTTGACTCAAACTGAAGACAACACACAATATAACAGCAAATTGTAATTATGAGGAGGGATAAGGCATTTTTTTCATCATTAATTCCTTTTCCACTGACTGACTATTACGTTAGTTATGCTCATCCATATATGAGAAACACTGATTTGACCTTTATAGATAATGGTTGCGGTACTGTTCCTTTCCTACCTGTCCAGTCTACTCTTCATACAATATTATAGGTCAAACAGCATTACATCATAAAATTCATTACCAGTGGTAGAACATTATTTTTTAATCTAGTCATTCCCAGCCATTGTTTTAATTAACATTGCATTTCTATTGTTTTTCTCACAGAAAAATAATACATTCATTACTTGACATTTTTAGTGCCGGCAAAACATGGCCGATCATCACAGTATGTTTATTTTAGACAAGAATTGTATAGTTTTCTATTTTGGCCAAGGGATGATTTCCCAGAAAGCGAAAATATCAATAACTGTGACTAGATAATGTAATAAATTAATTTTTCCAGCATTAGCATTACCTATTTAACGATTGAGAGAAAACGTACATAAACAATTCAAAATGAAATAAAAGCACACGGAGGAAGTGTATTCATACCGCAATCCAAGATTTGCTACATTTTATATGATTTATGTGGGATTTAAAGTAATGGAAATGCAACCACAAATTTTCACACGAGCAATGCCGCAAGAGCGCTTGAGCCGGCTTGAGGTAATGTCGAATACTCCGCACGCAATTTGCAATATTTTATTCAACATTAAATGCAATGTTATTAAATCCAACCAAGAGGAAGTTGGGTAAACTTGCATTTCCCTATTAGAATTCTAATAACCGTTTCGAACTCTTGTGGGAAAGTTTCGAGCAGAAAAAATTGGTAGAAACAAAGTAAAATTATAATGTAATTGATAGGGGGAAAGACACGCTTAGGTGTACGTGGTGTCTTCCCCCCAGGTATGATTTCCTTATGGACGATTTTAATGTCAATACTTTAAACAAATGAAACAACGAGATTTATTCCAATTTAAATGTTGTAACACTCATACAAGTTCTCGAATTCTAAATGTATAAACTCTTATTTTTTTTTATAATTTCATGCAATCAGGCGTATATTGCATCTTAGTATGTCCGAACGTGACAGGTCTCGATGTCTCAACTAAAGATTAAAGTAACTAATCTTGAAAATGCTGATTTTCAGGATTTCAACACAGGGTGTGCAAGTACAACGTGGGGATGCCCATTTAAAAGTGGAATAAATATTTTGTAGATAATTTTCAATATCTGCATGGACAAGAACACTAGGGGCACTATCTTGAAAGACGTCGCTAGAGTCGGCTAAATCAATATACTAATTTAAATATATATTTCACTTCCGTTTTCTGTATGCGGCAACTTCCAGGTTAATCTGTCCAGGTAGGTCAAAATATGTGAAGCTTTGTTTTTTTTACAAATATTATGTTCATATATTTCCACTTTGAAAGCCTGAGAATTCAATTAAATGAAGTCCACGTCCAGCAGTTAAATAGAAATATTACGTGACATTTAGTTTCACGGATTAAGTACATGGAATTTCCACATAGTTATAATGGTTTTGTCTTTGTGCTGTCTTATTAATACTACCTATGTGGTTTGTTTTAAATGACATCTTTCAAATTTCACAGGACAGAAGATTTAATGACGGGAATTAAGTGGAAGAATAATTGACATGAATAAATGAGAACTGTGTTGATTCAACAAAACTGAAATTGAAATTACATTTAATTCATGTTACAACAATGGGGATCGTCAGAGCTCTAATTTCAGGGATTTCTGTTTCATGCCAGTGGAGTCAGATAAGTCAAGCTTATAGACAACTGTGTGAATTTAACGTTTGCCATTATTCCCAAGACATGTTGCCAGTTTTTAATATAAACTGCTAACTGTTGTATACTATACGGTCAGGTCCAGGTAACAACGTTGCCTACCGGTGGCAATGATTTGAAAGCACCATAACATGTCATTTAGAGTTTGCTCTCATAAGTCCTGGTCGCCTGAGCCAGGTGGGCGTCTAGTCAAGTGGTAGTTGTGATAGGTTTCGTATGGTTCAAAATTGAAGCTAAAAGATTTACTCTGGATGGAGTCTGGAATATAAATATTGGAAAGAAGAATTGGCGTGTAATAGTTACATCTAAAATTATATTTTGTATGAAATTGTTTAAATTTGTTTTTAAATATAGGATTGGACGGGTGCCAGAATTTATAAGAAACCATTATCATTAAATATTTAGACCCAGAAGAAAAAATTCAAAGAACGGGAAAAAGTTTATTTGGAAAAACCGGCCGGTGATAAATGTCCATAGTGGCCTGCGGTTAAAAAAAATGAACTGCTTGTAATGCAATTCGCAATTAAAATGACATTTACAGATTTGTTGTATACAAGTGGTAATCTTAGTCACTAATTTATTCAGGGCCTTGAAACAACAATGTTTTCTTATGAAACAAAGTATTGAAAAGTATCACATATGCAATTATTATCACATTTGCATCTTTTGCCAAATGAGGTAAAGGTCATCTGCCAGGAACATTACAGATTAAATAATTTGGACGTTCAGATTGTAGTTTTGGAGGTAAACTTGTTTTTCAACTTGTTGTGCACACAATCTCCTTTCGATTTCATACTGTCATGTATAATTCACATACACATGAAATGAATACTCATATTGTCAATTGTCAGTCTCTTAATGGAACTATCCTGTTTCCATGTTCTCAATAGGAAGAAGAACGTTAAAAAACTAAATTCTTTATTTTAATAGACATACAAGGTGCAACCAAATATTGGACACTGCAGTATCACAGGAACCAATATCTGGAGATAGAGAGCTCATGAAAAGTCGAATTTAATTAAATTCAATTGAAGAATTAGACCCGGGGAACTTAACCTTGTTAATGACAAAAACATTTCAAAGAAACCATCGCTAAATTTAGAAAATGCGGTTAGGCTTAGTGCAGTGAGTGTGTGGCTGAGTCTATCGCGTTCCGAGTTTAATTCCTGGTATGCCCACTTCCTAATTCCATGTACGACTAGGTGCTCGTTCGCACACGGTATTAAGACCTCTTGGTTTAATTATCTAAGGTCGATGGGGCACTTGAGAAACTTCTCTAGGAGTCGCCTCGCTGATGTTTTAGGCCTTAGGTACCAAGAATAGATAATGAAGTTGATAAAGTGCGAATTTGGTCTGAAGATGTTTAAATAACTATAACAGTAACTTCAACTTTAACTGTCTATTGATTTCTACACCAAACGTCACTATATATTTTTTAATTTTGCTTTGTGAAAAAATGTTCTTTGTGTACTGGAAGAATTCAGACAAGTAGCTCTAGCTCGTCAAATCGGAATAATAAACAAATCCTTAATTTTGTTCAAAATTCTTGAATCATGTACCTCATCTGCTGTCTGGGTTGGCCGTAAATTTAGTAAAATCAGTTACATTCCATGTCGTATGGACAAATTCAATAATTGTGAACTGAACTTAATGAACTAGGAACAATAGAGAGAAAAGTACGAAAATGCACAATTTAAGTACAAATGAAGGAGAATTCAATCTGTATTGTACTACTTCCTCTCTAATTGTAAAAAGTAACTTAATTATTCAATGTACATAGAAAGAAAGTCCTTCAGTATTTTAATTAGAAATCATAAAATGCACACATTCACCGGTAGTTAGAGTGAGAAGGTAAATGTTTTGACATGAATTGCGTGACAATCAGGTTGGCAGTGTATGATCAAGACTTCTCATTACACGGGGCTGCATCGCTTGTGCGCTAATTTCTGTATAGCACAAGGCACAGATAAACGCTAAAAATTAAAGGGAACATGATGAGACGCGACGGAAGGTTAACCTGATCGCATTGACTTACTTTTGAATTCTGACTGAAGCAAGTGACCCAAACTTTATTTAAAATTAACCAAGGAGAGATACAACAATCTAGGATTCTGACAGTTTTTAATTCTTTCTCTACACGCCGTAGCGTGCCAGCATATTAGATCTTATTCCTAACTAGGGGTTTTCTAAAAAATGTACACCTCACTTATTAGCCCGTGGACGCAGTCCAGTAACGGGCTTTTAAAATCCTCCCCGTCCGTCTGTCCGTCCGTCCGTCCGTCCCGCGCTCCATTCTGCTGTCACAACTACCACTCCAAAACCACTGTTCTACACTAACAGAACACACTCGGACGCAGTCAGAATACCATATACCTTAGAGCAATTGCAATGCATAGTTGATGACTGTTCTTTGCAATGAGATAGGCAACACGAAGCTACTTCAACTCTTCTGTTCGTCAGACTGCAGCGATCGCGAAGCAGAATGGGAAATGTAACATTACGGTCAGAATGCTATGTTCCTGAGAGCAACTAAGCTTTAGATATGTCTTGGGTTCGATTGAAACACGTAATGACAAGCAGGATTAACTAGCTGTTAAAGTTGTTTGGAATCATCCATCTGAATAATTATCTCTCCAACATGAGGCGCAACACCCCATCTCTCCAACATGAGGGGCAACACCTCATCTCCCCAACATGAGGGGCAACACCCCATCTCTCCAACGATAGGGGCAACACCCCATCTCTCCAACATGAGGGGTGACACCCCATTTATCCAACATTGGGGGCAACACCCCATTTCTCCAACATTGGGGGCAACACCCCATCTCTCC
>JAQFYE010004751.1:0-12917 GCA_034694305.1 Protaphorura glebata
CACCCTGGGATTTCATAATTCTAGCATCGCTATGGCATTTCGAATGTTTGAAAACTGAACCTGTCACTACACCTTAAATTATTTTACTGGCTAACATCACCCATAACTGCCTTCATTATTGTTAAAAATGTTAATTCTAATAACAATCATTTCCATTTTACTATTCCACAAAATCAAGTCTTCTCAAGAATAAATTGGAAAAATCTATCCTAAAGTGTTACTATCAAAATTGAATTTTGCTTTACAACTATGACAAGCGTAGACAAGTAAACATAAGGACAGCATGAAAAGAGTAAAACTACTAGGCAAGACTGTAAAGACTCAGTATCTGTTTCTCAAACCACTTCAGAGTAAACTAAAATAAAATATGATTCAAATGGCTGTATAATTAGTATTATCTAACTTTGTAAACATTTTGATTCGGCTCCAGCCGTTTGCTGATAACGATTGCATAACATTACATTTCAATAGAGTGAGATTTCGTTTACGTGATTAGGCCTTAATGTTCAGGTTTTCAAAAATTTGATTTTTAGAAGTGTAAAATTAGAGTAAGTAACCGTAAATTTTCCAGTTGAACTGGCGGTCATAGAATCGTGGGACAAAATTTAGATGTGCCTTACAGTAACTATCTGTCAGTTCGAATTGAAGGCCAAAATTATTGAACAACAATTTGAATTTGGTCGTTTCTGGTGTCAAAATGTTTAAGGGATATTGATTTGTACTTGTAGAGTCTTCAAACTCAGATATCTTCCTAACTCAAGCAGTTAATTTATGTTTGCCGTAAAGCTCGAAAATGAACCATTAAGTCTGGTTTCCCATAAATATTGATTCTTGAAAGCAATTCAACGTCTAACGTAATGCATCAAATAATTACGAACACTGACATTTTGTCTGAGCAAAGAAGAAACAAAGGTAGTTTTTATTGCTGGACAATAGCGAGATCTCACCATCCAAATTAACAAATCACAGCAGATTTCTGCACAGGTACCTTCATTCCAAACAACAATAATTGATTCTTATCACAAACGTATTATCACGGGAAAAATTAAATACTGCAAAAAGGAGATTCACTTATTGCCTCCTCCATACTCTCTTTCTCTCTTTCTCCTCCTCATTTTGAATAAATACTTTCCATTATCTTTTAGCTAAATAAACTTCGTCTCTTCATCTCTTTTAGGTACTTTTCATTCACAGAACCGTTTTTCATTTTTTATCATTCTTTATCATCATAACCCTCGTATAGCTCGTCTCTCTCTCCTAAATATAAATTTATAGTCTTATAATAATTAATTAATTAATATGTGTTAAAGCTTTTCTCTCTTTTGCGGATCATCTCAACAAATCACGCCCACTGTGTAATATCAATGAATCCTTTTCTTATAACAGTCTCTCTTCTCAACGACTAGCTCTATCTAATTGACAATCACTTTCTTTTCTCGCAAAATTTTTTTTTACGTATGGAAAGTTCATTTGTCGGCAGTATTACAACGTTTCCCTTCCACTTCTTCTTCTTCTTTCCTTCTTTCTCTCGTTTCTTTCTGTCCAGGTACATAAGTTACGATTTCGTTCTCAAAATAAAAAGAAAATGCTTTGCTGCCCGCTCCTTTCTTTCTTGTCTCTTTTTTTATATCGTCTTAAATCGACACCACTTCTTCTAACCACCACCTTAGCCCCCCTCCACCTATCACCACGATCAGTTCCATTCTGTTTCTGTGTGACCATTTTCATTGTCACATTGTCAGGGTCCTCCCCCTGCCCCTTTCGGAAAATGAGTTTTCTCGTGAGCCTTCAATATCGTGCTCCGACTGAACGTTTTCCCACACAAACTACACCGAAATGGTCGCTCTCCTGTATGAACACGAGCGTGGTCCTTCATATGATGTCGAAGCTTGAACGCTTTCCCGCAGAATTCGCACTTGAATGGCCTTTCACCTGAAAAGTAATTAAACAAATATAATTTTAATCAATTATTAACATACTGAATCATTTATTAATTCAATCTTTTTGATATTGTAGGGTTAACCAAGTCACGAAGAAACATTTGAACTCCAATCTTTCTCCAGACCACCATGAAATTCCTACCACCTATCAGGAGATAAATATCGGTTTGCAACGTATGACCCGATGTTTCAGAAATATCGAATTCCTAAAACTATAAATAAATGTCATAACGTACGTAACAACTTGTATTTTACAACTCAATAGCCACCGTGTAGAATGAATAGAAATACGGCAATCCTGATGAAAATTCATTTCATGATTTAGCTGAAAGTGTCTAATTGTTGCAGAAATTTCACGCGGTGAACCAAATCAGTTCTAATTCGTAAGTTTTCTCCAGCGATTCAATTGATAGACTGATTTGGGACAACTTTTTTAAATAGAAGATTATTAAAAATGACACAACTGAATGACTGAATGGGCAGAGACACACACATCTAATCTCTACAATGAAATCTTCCGAATTCCAAAGACGATTCGAGCGAAACTTACTTCATAGAAATATTGTGCTGAAATTTTCAATCATTGTTCCACAAATTCTACCTGTACATGCATATTTATGGTCATACAATACTTCTCATTACATAGTTCGAGAATTTCTCAGTGATAATTTTAAATGAATATTATCAAAAACGCTCTCTGCGCTTGGTTACTGAAACCATAATCCGGTTTCACTCAGCCTTTCCTGAAAAATCATCGGTATTTAGGAGACAGCGTGGGTTTCATGGAGCACAGATCTTAGATATAGGAGCGGTTTTCATTAATCCAGGCCAGGGGTTTAGTACTTTTATCAGTCTCAAGAACATTCAGGCAGATTCAGTCAGAAAATAATTCAATTCACCAGGTTTAACATTTTGTGGAGTGGGCTAGACGTAGCAGACAAAGGGCATGAGAAAGAAAAAAAATGATAATTTCTCCAGCTAACCAATCAAGGTTTCCGTGTACGTGAGACCAGCAAGGGAAATGCTCGACGTGCTACCCTGATTCAACTAAATCGTCCCGACGACTGAATGTGACCGTACGAAGATGTTAACTTTCACTGACGTATAGACGAATACATCGAAATTGTCTTCCATCCTAGCATTTGCGTGCGTGCATATGAACGGATTTGCTTTTCCTAAAACGCCACATGTTCTTACACGATACAGGGAACTTACGATGCCAAATTCTCGAAGAGTAAGAACGAATAAAAATGTATTGATTTTATTCGTTTTCATTGTAATCGAGAAACTTAAGCCAGGACAGCTCCAACGTAAGACTTGCACCGACAAACAATGAGGGGTATTTCTAAAAGAATTACTTGTTCCTTCCAATAACAACTAAATTTTGACTTCTACATATAATCATTGTTTTCTATTCTATGGAAAACTCAAGATGATCAGGATCGTGCAGACGGCCGTAGTCCTTACAGGAATTGTGTACAATTTTGTATAATGACTTAGATTGCGGAAAGTAGAATAGTACCGTTATCAATATAGTAATTCGACGCATTATCTGTATTATCTGTATTTCTGCAAGACGAAACGAAGAATGTTTCTTTCCGAATTTGATGGGATGGTTAATGTTATTCAGTTTCACCCACTGTTCATCCCTCCTGGACTCATTAAACATCTGTCGCAAATTCACATTACACATCGCAATTGCTAAATTAAAATTAATTATTGCCTGTATCAAAGGAAAGAACCCGCGAGGTAGTCAAATCATGTAGAACCAGACAATAATGTGACTAATGTGACATCATGCGGTCAATTGACGGTCATATCACACCGATTTGTTAAGGTCATTAGACCGCCATGTGTGAATAAAAAAAAACTTTTCTAAAGTGAGTTCAGTGCGGAAGAGGTTTGTCTTCCGCACTGAAAGACATTTGGATTTATCCAGATTTTCACAAGGGGATCATTAAAAAGAAAATGCTAATTAACATATTGTTAGATTCGAAAGGTTATAAAACAGCTGTTGTTTTAGTTGAGGCAAGATCATTCGAGCTGGGCAACACAAAATAATGTTGCTTTTCAAAAATGACAATTTCTGAGACGGTCGGTACTCACACCAAATATGTGTCGTCAAATTCTCTATCACTCCAGGTGTTCGCGAGTTCCACGTGAACCAGGGTGATTGTTACTATTGGCAAGATTAATAAGCTCGTATCGACAACAGACTGATTGGAGCATTGGACGACCCAATTAGATTGGAAAATATATAAGGATATCGAATTGATAAGACAGTGGCGAGCTATAAAGGAATTATATTGAAATAGTTTGTGCTGTCAAAAGTAGATATAATATTTTGACCACAAAGAACGAATCGGACTTCCTCAACTGGTCTTGCCGCCAGAAAAACCACAAAAAGAGATACCATTTCCTAGTTATGTTAATAGTAAACAACGAGATTACAATTGGCACGCTCCAAACTTCTCGCCAAGTCTCTTAAGAGAGGCTTGACGTAAATCATGTGAGTACAAGCAGTACAAAAGTCGATGATTAGCTCACCACACACATACAAATGTACTAAATGAACTCGTCATTTGAGGCAACAACTTAACCTATTCCAGATAAAATGTTTCAAAGCGATCAAAACGCCCGTAAAACAGATTTGTAAATTTCATCAGGGAAAATACTCGTCTTTTAATAGGGTGGGGGCACTAGCTATTATTAGAAAATATATAAGGGGCACTGATTTTCATAATGAATGAACGTAAAATGCATCAACAGTTAATTGGGTAAATTTTGAAGTATTGCATGACCCAATACAAATTGCCGAGTCAGATTTAATGAATTAAATTCGACCTCATTGAGTGGAAAATATGAAATTCTTAGTCCTGCTGAGATTCTGTCAAAATACACTAGATAAAAATACTATTTTCTATAAAGGGATTAAGCTGATTGTCGAATTTCCTTGATATTAATATTCTCAAATAGTTTAGAATTGTTTGTAAGGAAAATGTAATCTCGTTCCTTTTCATCTTGCTTGTCGTAATTAAATAAGACTACCACTTAAGGGCTCCATTAAAGAAAGCCCAAAAAATTTTCAAATGTGAAGTGGTTACCTATTTTATTTCTAACAATACACGAACCATTTTCCAGGCTCTCATTTCTAGGTTTCAATTCATATGGATACTGTAGTTTCGTATTATTCCTGGACTTTATAGATTATTGTGAAACACGTGGTCATGTTCAATTTCCAAGTGAAGATATGGAATGTTACTGCTCTACCAACAAAATTAAGAATCAAATTAGGTATTTCTTGACAAAGCCATGGGATTTTTACTGAATTTAATGGAATGCTACGATACCATGCCAAGACTTCGTAAATGGTGTCTCAATATTCTGTTTCAATGGAAAACTTTAACTACTATAAAGATTGTCAAGTACCGAACATGACAGTCAAGGCAATACCTCTCCTTGCGACCACGTGCCTGCGTGGTCTAAATCTTGTGTCGACGGATTCTATACATTGCGCCAAGTTAAATCACCTGCACCGCCCTACCTATTCTCAATAGTCCGAACCCGGACGTCTGCGACAGGTTAGTCTACGAAGCAACTTTGCCTGTCCATTTCCTTTAATGAATTTCGATAATGGAAGAATTCTCCAAACTTTGGGTACCTGTATGGATTGGCAAATGCTGGATGAGTTGACTAACTTCAGGGAAAGGTTTTCCACAGAATTTGCATATGATTCCAGCACTTCCGTCCGTCGGGTCATCACTACTCTCCAGATGATTGTGGTCCGTTGGGGGACTAGTGGGGGTTACAGGGGGTACGTCCTCCTCTGGACTGTGTACAATCGTCGTCTGAGAAGATGAGGGACCTTGTTCGTACAGAGCAGAACTATACACCGTCGGATGTAACATCATGATGTGTCTTGACAGAGAGCCTTGAGAAGGAAAATTCGTAGAACAATACGGACAACAATACCGTAGGCAAAGAGCTGACTGTTCCTGCACAAAATTATTCACAAATTGATAAGAATATGGCCAACGCGATCATTTCTAACTAGCAAATTCAGAGCACTTAATTTCAATTAGAAAGAGGTAAAAGAGCTTCGGGTTTTAAAAAACAGTATTAGAAATGTTGCTCGAAGGACATGATTGATCACTTTGGAAATATTCTGCGATCGGTTCAATATCCGGTGAAACAGGAATCTCTTTATCTCAACCCTGACATTTCTGGAATTATGTCTACCGATCAATTCTCCGAGAAATTCGAAAAATCTACACCTCACGTTTTTTTTTGGAATTACAATTTCTTCATATCCGGTACTGAAACAATTCCATAAACAAACTGCTATTGAATAGCCAAATGAAAACTTGACTTCAGTTTAAAGAGTACGAGCGTGTCAAAAACAATATTCTTTAGGTCTTGGATTTAATATGCAAGACATAAATGACGGCAAACATTCCCCTGCATCTTGCAATTTAATGTAAATTTTCCCACATATATCTGAAATTATTTTTGCCTCCATATTTATAGATTAATGGTAACTCGAATGGTAAACTTTAAAAGTGCTTTGCACTTTGTCCATATATAGTCGTCAGTCGTCTATTCAGCACAAACATGGGACTGGGACGACATTTTATCAGCAGTGATATGACTGATATCACCTCGTCATGTCTCACAAGACGGTTCTACTTTCTGATTATCGAACTAAGAGTCTGGAATGACTCTTTGGCATTTCTTACGTATACGTACTGCTTTCATTTACTTCCAATAATATTTTAAAAATTAATTATCCCGTGGGAATTGATCGAGAAAGCTGTATATGTCACAACATATTCAGTACATACATGTGACCCCCAGCAATAAAAATAAGTTAAACCTATAAAAGAAACTGCAAATCTGCGTTGCAAACGAAATGTAAATAATTTTTCAATACGTTAACGAGTATTTCTGGTGAACTTTTCAAAACAGAGAATCCATACAATACACAGACTAAACATTTTGGAATTTCAAGCTAAGTTAAACAAGTCAAGTTGAACACTGAATAATCCACTATTTCTAACATAAACATTATTTGAAACATTAAACCTAGCTTTTCATGTAACTCGAGCGAATAATCATTGATTCCTGACCGACTGATTTAAAACCTTAATCTGATTTATCCAGTTTTTGTTACCTAACCGAAGATTCAAACATTACTTTCACCTGTGGTACATGCTCCATTGAGTGCTTTTCCTCCCAATCAGTCGGTTCTGGCTCATCTTCCTTCTTGAGAGACTGGAAAGTAATTTAAACAAAATCTGTATTATTTTCGTTGAAAATGATACAGAACAA
The DNA here is from genome assembly GCA_034694305.1 of Protaphorura glebata. NCBI lineage: Eukaryota > Metazoa > Arthropoda > Collembola > Poduromorpha > Onychiuridae > Protaphorura > Protaphorura glebata. The sequence goes on from JAQFYE010004751.1 coordinate 7,269, forward strand.
AATGAGCTTGAAAAAAATAATCGATAGTGTTCACTTACCAGTGGACTTTTCTGCTCCAATGAGCCATGCTCTACATCCATTTCGTACTCCCGAGTATCTCTGAAAGAAGCACTACTTGAAGCAGCACTTGTCGGTGTCGTCGTCGTCGCGTTCGTGGCAGTCTTGTTCTTGTCCAAAATCCATGCTTTTCTGGAGAAAACTTGTGAGGACTCCCCACCAAGAGGGGTGGGGAGTTCAGAAGTGGGGACAATGACAGGTACAATGCTAGGTACAAAGTTAATAGGCGATCTTCTTGTCTGAGTTAAGCCAATGATTTGAAGATGGTCCGCAGCTTTAAGTAAAATATTCATTTCGTCAGAGGTGACCGAGACGTGACCCCTAGAAAGTGGATAATATAAAAAAAACTCTGAGTTAGTTTTTGAGTCAGGCATCGACTTCTTCATTATTCAACATGGATAGAAATTAAAAAATTCTTCTTGACCGGACCGCACCGTTGTCTAAACGTACTTCTTCCTGACACATAAAAAAAACATACACGGACGTGACACTACAATTTAAAAATGTATGAACTTTGCCAGACGGATAAAATAATAGGTCTGTGCTGATTTAAAATTCTAGACGTTTCCGTTCCAGCCGATGTAATTATTTTATTAATTTCACGACTTAGATCAATGAAATCGATTTTCCTCCGGTCATATACCTCCCGCCTACCCTGGACGACTGCTGTACCCGAATCTCTTTCGCAATGACTTCCAATGGGTAAGCATAACGTGTTTAGAAAATTTAATGGTTATTTGATAAATATTCAGACCTAACTAATGAAAGCTCCACTGTTCCAAATAAAGACTTTTCAGCATCCGGGAATCGATAGGCTAACATTAGCATACTTTTGCACTTTCATTATTAGTAAATTGCTCAAAAACCCGACGTGCAATCACTTCCCAATTTTCCTATTAATTCAATTGTTATGTCAACAGATCCGGAATATGTTAGGGTCATTTTCCATTTGAAAATTTCGGACTACAAATTATGGTGTTAATAACTAAAATACCCACCTGTACATAAATGTTACAAGCATTTTTAGAGTAGTATAGGACACATCCTGAAGAATAATTATTGGATGTGGGTGCTGAGAATGAGACTGGAGAAGTGAACGAAAATAAGGTGAGTTTGCGGAAAGAACAACTCGGTGAACTTGAACTTGTTCCGTGGGACTGACAACCTGGAAAAATTTCAGAACAAAAAACCATTCTTAAATTAAAGTTGCAATCACTAAGTTTTAGTTTATCGAGACACAGGAATCAAAATGTTTTTTTTTAATAATTTCCCCGTAAATTTCTTACAAGTGTGCAGTCTGTGAGTGATTCTTCCGCCAAGAGTGACCAGAGTGAGTCGACGACAACTCTGTTGAAGTCATCCCAATGAACATTAAAAACATTGTTACTATCTGGGCCGGTATTGGTCTGGGACTCCATCCTTGAACTGGTCCAGTGTAGGGGTGTGCCCTGGAAAATTTAGAACTTAATTCTATAATGATTCAATTCCAATTTCAATTCAGTGACATCCAATTCCCATTTCTGGTTTAGCTTAACTACTGACTGTCTAATATCTTAACCATAAAAACGAATACATAAATTATCTGTAACAAAATGTCTCTTTTAACAAAAAATAATCAGTTTCTAAATTGTCTTCACTTAAATTCTAGAACAAAACCTCGAATTAAATCGTAACTGCTGGAGTCATTAGTAAAAAAAAAATCAAAAGTCTTAATTTCATTTGCTTTAAATTGAGTCAGCTCAGGTCGTTTAATATTAAAGTTTATTCGGTCAAGGTTTTCATTGAAATCCTCAAAACTGCAGATATACATATTGACTGGTAGAACCGGGTTCGGGTTTTAAGCTGTAACATATCGATCTGACTGCCGTACTTGGGATGGACTTGGTCGGACTGAACCAGTAATCCAGACAAATTCAATTTCTCAACCTAAACCTTAACACAATATTTACCCTAAATCCTTTTCTAGTAAAATCTCCAGAAATTTCCATGGAAATTGCTTTCACCATAATTTCTCCCAACTTTTTTCCCAACCACTGCACATTATTTATACTTTTAGAATTTCTAAATTAACACATAAAAACCTAAATGTTTCAGTATAATTTCCATAAAAATAGTTCAAAATTGAAACCCTTACCTCGTCCAACAGTCAGTCGAACCTTTCCTTCCTTTCTCCGAGAGAAAAAAAAAACAGTGGCAGTGACTTTTACGTAACGTAATGAAGGTCAAAGTTTCGTTTCTTTCTCTTTTTAAATTCCTTCAATTAGTTCTATTGTCCAGTCGTCGTCGTGTGTCCACTTACGTAATGTAAATGTGATAATTGTATAATAATAATAATTTTATTGCAAGTCTCATTCATGCTCTTTCTAAATTTTCTCTGAAAGTTTCTGAAATATTTTCTCCTAGAGTCGGATATATAATTTAATGAATTTATTTACAGGACAACTAATAAATGTGGTGACCGGAACCCTGACTGACTGCAGACTGTTCTGTATTTGGTTCAAGTGGAGAGACAAGAATAAAACTTTCGTGGTTGCGGCAGGGCAGGAGAGGGCCGGCCCAGGCCACACAGATTTTTTTTATAACCTATGTCTGTGTAAATGTGTGCGAAAAAAAAAGAAGTCTAAAAAGGAAAGGTCAGGCGCAAGGGAGAAAGTAAAAAGTAAAGCAAGTCAGAGTCCGGTCAACACTTTTCTCTTTTTTTACTTTCACTCTCCTAGTTTCGTTACAATGAAAGCTGGGCACTTAAAAAATTTAAACGGTCCTTCCGAAATGTTCTATCCTTAAGACTTTCACAATTTAATTCGTATTTGGAAAAAAAATTGTCAAAGGTTGTCCCAAAATTATCTAACCTTTCTCCCCCACAATTAATTATATAATGTGATGTGTATTTAAATGTCAAGTCACTAGTACTTTGGAAAGACTGTGTTTGGGCAGTGGCGTAGCAATTAGCCAGGGCACCGCCAAAAAAGGAAAAAAAAAATTGGCAAGGGTTGTTCTATAGTTTTTAAAAATTACGTAATGTGTATATTTAATGTATGTTTATGTTGTAGTCAATTGTGATATTGTTGGAGTTAATGACTACGGCCCTCTCTCCTCTACAGGACAGGACAGGAGTGTGACCTGAGGAACAGAGCTTGAGAAGCACTCGACGCAAGTTTAGGTCGTCTAGACGTCCCTGCATGCCTCCCGTTCGATACGCATCTCTCGCAAACACCTAAACCCTTTTTTTCTCTCCTTTCTCAATGTGTTGAATGTACAAAAGTTGAATGCAAAATCCAATGCAGAGAAGTCTCAAGTAAAAACTTAGGACAGAGCGGACCAGAACCAGAACCTACCATCCCATGCGTTTGCGTATCTATATTCTATATATGACTCTCTTCTAGTAGTTGTAGTATTATTGAAGGTCGACCTCGAGCTAGGAAACGACCTCATCGGAGAACCACCACCCCACCCCATAAACCCCTTTCTTTTTCTTTCAAAAGATTTTTTGGGTCTCTATACGAGTTCATCTTCCATTGACTGTAACATATGTGTATACATGTGGGTTAACGCTTTTAAACCGATTTTTGGATTGAAACAAATGGAGTCATGATCCTAGAAATTATTCAATTCTTTTCTGAATTCAGTGCAAAAATTTGAAATTCGCAAAAGGAAAGGATATATAGATCGGGGTATGTAATGTTTGGAGCTAGGGGCAATGTAATGCAGAGGCAGACGAAGTCTTGTAGTGCAGTCGGAATGGTTGCAGAAAATTGGCAACCCACGAAGGCAGGGCAGTATATATTATGTATATTCCCCTATTTCGTGAATGTGCAAATGGATATATAGAAGAGTCAATATAAACTTGCATGCGTTTTTGGGTTGTTGCTAAGGCTTGGATTTAATGAAGGTTGCGTGGAAATGAAGAAGGAGATTTGCTTTGTACATACAAAATGTGCGAATTGTATATGTAATGGAGTGGCATAGGGCATAGACATAGCCCATGCATGGGCGTACATTTAACTCACATTGGAATTGGCAAATCCGCAGTGTGCATTGCATTGCATGCATGTATGCGAATCTTGCCTCTTTTTTTTTTGCCTGGACGGACGGCGGTTTGAATTGATGTGCGTATAAATATAAAATGATTTTGCTGTAATAATTTAAGTAAAACCTGGTCTGGGAGTCTAGGGACGTAACCAACTACTGCTACTGCGGGCATTTACATTGGAAAGCAATGCACTCATATTCCTGCCTATATAACAATTTCGCATGTGTATAGACTACTAGTACAAAACTGGACGATGTTATATAATTTATAAAGTTGGAATGGAAACAACTATGAAAACTTGATTTGGTTTTGCAACCATATACCGTGGACCTAACCTTTTTTTTTTCACGATGCAAATGTAAATTGTGTGACTATGTTGTGTGACTACCTGCATAAGAAATGCACTCAGGATAGGAGGACAGACGGACAGTGCATAAAGGTGACAGGTTTATAGTTTATTGTAGGAAAAATTGCAACTCGTGAAGACACCTGCACATTATATTGTATCTGATCCAGATTTAGATAATGCACTTAACATGGAACTTTTGATTTATGTGAGGAAGGATTGTTCCATTGCCGCCATTGTCTTGCAACGTGTCGTGCGAATTAAGACAATAATTATTGTAATAATAATTGGTAAATTAGATCACATATTTGCGATTACAAATAAATGCAAAATGTGTACTGCCTTCCGGCAGTAATGCTTGGGTCAGGTCATCTAAGTGCTAATTAATGCATCATTTTACCTGTATTGAATTACAAGTTAACAAAATGTTAATCAAATGTACAAATACATTCACGCAATTCAAGGATTTTATAGAAATAATAATTTCTAATTTAATTTTCCAAGCTCATGACATTCACTTACTCAGTACACATGGCATACACACACGCACTGCACAATAATGAACAGATGCACGTGTAATTCTCCCTGTACATACATTACGTTAATTATATATAGAAAGAGATGTAGAGTTTGCACGTGTAGTGCAAACATTTACATTTAATTCTAATTCACACGTAAGAATATTACCGCAGTAGGCAATGAGTGTGTTATCCTCGCGAAATATTTTGGCACACTCGCTACTACTAATTTAATAACACAATGTGCACTCCACTGCACCATACAGAAATTGCAAGCTGACTCGAGTATATGGTAAAATGATGAGAAAATGAATGTATCAGGCATTTCATCCCTCAAGATTGATGATGAACGTTGAACATGATGTAGATTTGCAGGAGGAACTCTGTTTTTTATAGATATATTCGCATTCAACAAAAGATTTAAGAGAAAGTTGGAGAGTTTTTGCCGTATGCCGTTTGCCATGAGTTTGGATTGGAGCACATTCACACTTAACACGAGTGTGAGTGTGGTTCTTGAGCAATCACCTTTTGTAAGATGTAACTTTTGACCTGTCTTGACACTTGCTTAGGCTTTGTCTGTATATTGGCGGACCGTCTTTTTTATGGCCATCTTAACTTTTGAATAAAATAGTTGTAAACTAAGAAGAAGTCGTACGAAAAAATGTTTCGAGGACGGCCCGCCAGGTTGGCTAGGTATT
>JAQFYE010004752.1:0-12915 GCA_034694305.1 Protaphorura glebata
GGATTTGGCGGGATTTTTGAAATTAACATGTAATTTCGGGTTTTCCCTGACTTCGGGTTTTAGCTGTGACATATACACAGTTTGTCACATACGCAGACTGTCAACATTTTCATGGTATTCAAATCTATTTTGCTGAAAACTTGATTTAAATATTGCAATTGAAAGTCTTAACCGCAAAACATTAATTACTTACGAGGGAACTACCCGATGTGCTAAAAATCAGTATCGTTTGAATATTTTCTTTTCGAAAGTACCTCCCCCAAAACTACTAGGAAAAAATATTTAGTTTCGACGGGACTCTAGAGGCCTCCCAGAAAAGTTTTTATTTTTTTTTAAATCAAAACGGCGAAATCCCATACGCGATTTAGCACCCAAAATTACAACTGGATTTTTCCTCATGATTTTTTCTAAAAATCTTAAATTTTCAAAAGTGCTAACACTGAAGGTAAATAAAGTCGCAAGTGCATAAGGTACCCCCAGCAGTACGGAAAAACTTACACGGAGTGAAAAGAGGGATCCGTAATAGTATGAAATAACTCCAATCGTGATAGATTTCTTACTTGGTAAAGTACCCCTAGTAGTAGGAAACACAAAGAATGTCATTATCAGCACCCCTAGTAGGAAAGACAAAGAACCGCATTATGCGAGTGACCATAGTAGTAGGAACCAGCAGGAACGTCGTATTGGGTACCACTAGTACTAGGAAACACAAGGAACGTCATCATGAGTACCATATTAGGAAAGATAAGTAATGCTATATGAGAACCCCCTAATAATAGGAACGTCACACGGAACACCGTTATGGTTACCCCTGGTACTAGGAAAGACAAGGAGCGCCATTGTGAGTATGTACCCCCGCCCCACTTGGAAAGATAAGGAACGCCATTATGAGTACCCCTAGCAATAGAAACCACAATGAAACACTAAGCCTGACCCTTTGAATCCAGTTGATGAAATTATGACGAGAAATAATCCGATCCGAATTCATTTCATAATGCACAATCAATTAGCCACCCCTATTTTGAAACCTTTGATAAAATATTCGTGGCTATCTGGTCTGACCACTACCGGTAATTTTTTTTATCGGTAAAAGAGAAGCTCTCTTCACTTTTGCCTCAGGTAAACTATTTGGTTGTCAACGATTTTTTATTGTAAACGGCTAAAATTGCAAAAAAGGTACATTTTTGAAGTACCGTTATTGTTAAAATATTGCGCTTTACTTCCTTTTTTATGATTACGACATTTGTCAGTAAAAATCTGTCACCCAATCTTAACGAATTTGAACCAATAAGTGGTATTGGGCAAGTTACTACCAGTTTATAATTTGTATTTTCTTCAATGGATTGTACAGATGCCGTTATTGTAGAGATTGTCAGTTTATAATAAATTTTACAAACAGTTCTACAATTTCTTTGTACACACCAGCAGAATTTCAGATATAACTGTTTACACTATTGGTAATAAATAGGAACTTCTGTTTGCGCTCGTATATTATTTGAAGTGTTTTTCAAACTTTCTGTCACTATTAAAAACGCGGTAAATAAATACTCTATAACTGTAGACGAACAACATTACATACATTAATACTCAGGAAACCTGAGATTGCATTCTAATACCAGTTTAGTCCACCTTTAAATAACCCCGTATTCTTCGAGTCTTCCGTACTAGGGGTATACCTACAAAAGAATTACCTGTTCGCACGACTAGGGACACCCATAATGGGGTTCATTGCCCGTTCCTACTATTACTGATACCCGATACGGCGTTCCGTGTGGTTTCTACTACTAGGGGTACCTCCTTTCACTCAGTGAACGTTTTTCCGTACTACTGTGGGTACCTTTATGCACTTGCAACTTTATTTAGTTTCAGTGTTAGCACTTGGGAGAATTTAAGATTTTTCGAAGAAACCCTTTGAAAATTTTTATTCTGTGTTAAATCCCGTAAGGATTTTGGCGTTTTGATTTTCAAAAAATATAAACTTTTCTGGGAGGCCCGTCGAAACTAAATATTTTCTTCCTAGTAGTTTTGAGGCGAGTACTTTCGAAAAAGAATATTCGAACGAAATTGATTTTTAGCACCTTGGGTAGTTCCCTCGTTAGTGTTTGTATGTATTTTATCCTACGTATTATTAAACTAGTTACCTGTTCTGATTACATTCTACATATACAAAATATATCCCTTGTTGTGAGCAGGTTCTATTGAATTCGTGCACCCATAAAGTGTGTGCTGATGAGTGGAATTCAACACACCGAATTTCAGTTTGGGCAGTCAATGACGGGCTTGTTGGAGGAGGTGAAGAGTCTGGAGATTCTGGCTACTCTTCAGTTTACATTGACATTCGGACAGTAGAGCCAAGTCCTACCAGGTGGCAAGATTTGAATCTCCCACAACAGGAAGTAATAAAAATCTTTATGAAGTCATTAACTTTTTAGGAAGCATCAAAAGATCTTAAGTATGTATACTTAATCGAGCAATTTTAATGAGTGCTTCAGAGTACATATTTCAAAAGGGCATGGGATGCTAGTATTCAATTTCAACTCGAACTCGTACCTTTCGAAGGGGTTCATATTTGAGCTTCACTTACAGTAAAATTTTGAATACAATCCGTTCACTGTATACCCGTTAAATATTTGGCTTTGATTGATGTTCAAACATGCTAGTTTGATCCATTTGACCGAATGCAGACGTTCAGATTATATTGGAAATCCCAATCCCAATCCCGGGGTTCTATTAGATACCAGATTTCATATTCAGTTGTCCGGTAATTCCCTCAGATACACATTACACATGGAGATGTACAAGAGCGGTGTGTGGCGGATGAATACGTGTCGACATTTGACGGTATTTCCTACTACAACCAGCTGGAAGGAACGTTTGTACTTTATCGTCACGCAACATTGCCCTATGAAGTCCAAATACATTTGAAGAAATGTAACCAACGTCCGATCTGTAATTGTGCTGTGGCAATTAGATTCGGGGATGTGATGCTCGGAGCGGACATTTGCACTACAGGGAAATTGAAATTTTCTAGTTTCACGTCGGACGGTAGTGCTGTGGACACGGCTAAGACCCCCCATTTTCCACAAATTATTCGCGTTGACGAAGGGCGTAGTTTCCAAGTAAGTCAAGTTACTATCACCTAGATAATAAGCGCAAGTCAACAACGGAAGTAACTCTACCATACTTTAGATTCAATTTCCGAGTGGAACACGGGTGAATCTGGGTCCAAATTTGAGGTTTATCAGTATTCAAGCCTCCTTGTCTGATCTGGAACATACGTCTGGTCTATGTGGTTCTTTTGATCGTGACTCGTCTAACGATTTTGCCACTTTCAAAGGACAAGTAGTGTGCTCATCAAATGTGAACATTACTGCTCCGTGCGATGATTTTTCAAAGTCTTGGCGTTTACTGACAGAACAGAGTCTTTTTGTTGGTACATTTAACAATGAGGACCTTCCGGCCTATGATGAATCGGAAGAAGACCCTCATAGTCCGGGTCAATGCAGTTGCTCCACGTTGAAGAAAGTAGCTGCGACTGATCTTCGCCCGAAACAAAAATCCAAATTCTCATCATACCCATACGAAGACTATCAACCAGATGAGCCACAACAGGAGGAAGAACAAGATAAAAACAAATGTTCTTCGACAAGATGTGTGGATCCTCGCGGTACTGATGTTTCTCATCAATTGGTAGAATTACTACTGGACGATGACTTTGCGGTTGATTCTGAAGACTCTGCTAAATTATCTTCAGAACCAGTCGAACTAAAACCAGTATTCTTCGGAGATGGATTCTCCCCATTGGCCAGACAGTCCACTAAGAAAAACTGGACCGAGGATGAAGCAGAAATATTTTGTCTTCACATGATTGAAGGTGTCCCAACCACTAAACTTTGCAGGGATATTACGAACGTAAATGTTGATGTTCACACGAAAGCATGCAAAAACGATATTTTGGTAAACTTAAATGGATATAATAATATTTTAAGGGTTCTAATTACAATTAATGAAGCTTATAAAAATTCCGCCTTAGCATACAAAAGCTCCGCTCTGGTCTGTGGATGCTCTGGAACAGTTAAGATGGGAGTGCAGGGATCAAGTTTATCATAATCTGAGTATTTGGGAACCACAGTTGGGTCGCCAACACGGTACTCCGCCCCTAGCCGTACTCTCAAGTCTATGTCTAAACAATTGCACTGGACTCGGACCCTGTGAAAACGGTTTGAAAAGTTTGGATTTCTTGAGTTTGTAAAACGTTATGATTAATGTGTAACCCCGAAGATTATGTTGTACTATGGAATATCTCAATCCTACGTTTAACTTATCGTTAGTATTTTTGCAACAATCAATATTCCTCGCAGCATTCACAAATATAAATGTCCTGACACAAACATTAGTCAACTCGTGTCATTAATTTGCAGGACAATGTCGCTGTCAAAGAGGGTTCGCAGGATCAGACTGCTCCGTGAATATCAAGCAAGCCCCACGTGTCACCAGCGTAAACCACAATGGAGTTTGTGACATTCGAAATAAACCTTGCAGTGAAATACTTATTTGGGGAGATCGATTTGCTGAGCACTCTGGCTTAAAGTGTCATTTCGACATTTATCGGGTAACAAATTATTCAAATACAGCATGCATCAAACTGCGCTTACATCACTGCACTAGGCAAACCAATTTTGGGAATCCAACTGAAAACAATCTAACGAATAAAAGCAGAACTTCTGTAATAATTTGGTAATCGTTTTAGCTGCGGAAACTGCGATGAAATTACAAGTTTCAGTTCACAGCTTTCAAACAACTTCTCGAGACTCATTCCAGGTCAAATAAAAATATTCCCACTACATTTCTTTATACCAATTGTCATTTATAAAATGTATATATAACCTAGAACCAAATACAGTACCTTCAAATTTCAAAGAATATCCTAGGCTTAGGCTCTCTTTTAATTTAATGAATCTAAGGAATCGATTTGATCGACCAACCCTGTAGTTTTTACAGACTAATTACTAAAAGTACTACAATTATTAAGACATCTCCGTTCAAGTTCAGAAAGTTCTATTGAGTGCAAAAAAATGAAACCTTTCGTTTTATTCTAAACAGAATACCACATTCTTTACAGGGTGGCTCATAAACTTTTACACCTCTTGCAACTAAACCGGGGATTGCCCAAAATCAAATATGTATACATTTTAGAGAGAATCATACAGAGAGAATATTGGTTCCGTTGAGCAAAATAACTTTTGGGTGACGTTCAGCCCCAAAAATACGAAGGAACCGTTCCTTCATTATTTCAAAATTTTCGCGCAGCACTGGGTCTGTGCAGACTGCCAAGCACAATACTCTTCTGGATTCTCTATAAGTTTCTCTACAAAATGCATGTCTCAGCTTTTGCCCGACTCCCTGTGGTTTGGCTGAAGGTAGAATATTATGAGCCACCTTGTTCTATAATTATTGTAAAACCAGGGATAATGAAATTCGACGTTATGATTCTTCCAGAGTACCAGTGTGAAAACTATTCCTGTTCTTTCGGGAACAGTGACAACGAATGCCAGACTACTGACATATCAGTCCATAATATGTGACGTACCAGATTTACAGATTCATGATGCAAAAATTGCTTCTTTTTATATTCCTGGAGAAGGCCTGGACAAAACCAGGTATTATCGTAGTAACTGATTAGATAGGATTATGGAAGAAGGTTGAATGGTCTATTTTTGATATTTTGTGATCAGGGCGTTGACAAGAGTGCGAGTGAGCTATGGGACAGACAGTCCTCCGAGCGAAGCATTGGATTATACAATTTACGACTCTCTTTGTTGGATCTGTGAAAGTCCATTGGCCTGTGAGGCTCGTCCAACACAAAGCTGCAATGTCCTGAGTGAGCCTTTCGGTGCAAGTTCTGACCCATTTCAAAATAATCCGTCTTTCAACAGCCCCTCCGTAGGATTTGTTCAAAGCAATAGTCCACTTCAATACTCACCGGATTCTTCAGGTGGATTTACTCCATCCTCTATACCACAGTCACACAACTTTCCCGGACTTTCACTTCAAGCACAACTTCATCCACAACTAAGTAGTCCTTGCATGCTCGCCAAAGATACAGGACCTTGTAGGAATGATATCCTTCGATATTTCTATGACGCTGCGACCAGGAAATGTCGACCATTTATTTTTGGAGGATGTCAAGGGAATGCAAACAACTTTTTATCTGAAGATGACTGTTACTCAGGGTGTAGGCAGGACCAGACATTCTCTATCGCTAGCCCACCGCAGCCTACATCATTATCGTCTGAGCAATTGGATCAATTTTTAAATTCTACGATGGAACAGCCTCAGCCTCAAATCCCTGCCAGATGTAGTAACCAGGAGATTAATCCTGGCCCTTGTCAACAAGAAAATGTCAGATACTATTACGACAGCACTGTGAAAACCTGTCGCCCGTTTATTTATGGAGGATGCGGTGGTACCGATAATAACTTTTTAACAAAAGAGAGTTGCCAAGAGGAATGTGAAATTTCCTAGGTTTATTCAATTTTTCATGTCTCCCTACGCTAGTATACATGTGAGAGGTTTGAATGAAAATATTTTCAATTGAAAATCCAACACTTCCCTCGAGGATCAGTACAAGTATAGCCAACCACTGAAGACAGACAGAATGCACTCATTGTAACCTTTGGAGGTATCTAATTAACATGTGTTGATTAAACTTTTAAGAAATTATATTTTTGTCATTAAGGTATCATTCACTGAATACCAGAACCGGAACCTTCTGTAGCTGTTGTTGCAATTCATGAAATGCCATTTTGACAGCACAATAACTTAATTATGAAAGCTAATAATCTTTGCACATTTATGTGACTATTTTAGTACAGCACTTAATTTAAATAATTGCATATATTTCTGTTACTGCAAGTTTCGACACGTGGAGGACAATTCATTCGTGTGGAAGATTTACAATGTTACGACTTTTAATCGAAAATCTAATGTGATAAGCTTTTTGGCTTCACGTTTCCAAAAGCAGTCTCCATTGTCACAACTTAGATAACTATTGTTGTAGCACATTACAAGATTCAAGATTTGTTTATTCACATGTAAAAGCATAACATTCCTCACAACAATAGGAATAAATCCCAATTGATCCATACAATTATTGGGCAGAAAAACTGGATCTTTTAGCGGCTTTTGTTTATTAAAAGTTGTATAATTTAAATATTAGAACTATAAATGAAATTAAATAAAGAGATGTTGTTAAAGATAAGTAGCGCGAAATATTTGAGCTTTCTCCATAATTATTGCAACTAACAATACATCACCTTTCATAAGTTGAAGACGACGGCAACAATTTATCGAACACCAACTTATAATTACAAATAGCTAACCAGATAATTAGAACTTGGCTTTGTCTGAAGTCTAAATAATACTTAATTTATTATTCCCTAAGAAGTATAAACCCAACATGTTGTTATGACAAGATCTTGACGGTGGTGAGAATATGGAATAAATTGTGCTTAGGACCACTTGACTCCTCATCTTTGTTTAAACCAAACTCTCAACTTTATTTTAGAGTCCTGGCTAAACAACGTTTGAATAATTTAATTCGGTATGAGTCAAGCACACTCCGGTTAGACATAAAGATAGTAAACGTAAATAAATTACGAGCTGTTTAGTACGGTTCGGTTGCGAAGGGCATGCCACCGTCACACATTTGTTTCACTCATATGGCCTATCACCATAATCACTATCATCCGTGTATCTTGGGGCACAGAGTCTCTAAGAGAAGGGAAGGAAGAAAATTTAAATAAATGAGATTTTCCGAAAATATAAATTTACAACTCAATTTAAAAAAATGACTATAGTTCTCATCAGGAAACTCACTTTTCCTCAGCAAATCAAATCCGCATTCGTCGTTAATGTTGGCAGAATAACCAAGGGCTTAATAGAAACCGAGGGACCACGAAACGACCAAGGAGCCAAATTAATGTTTACCATCTATCGTTAAATTTAAGGACACTTTTTTCAAGGGCTTTTTCTTGAATGAGAAGGTGTGGTCTTCCCACTTCCAATTTTGTAACGAGTTTAGTATGGAGTGTTATAATTTTACTACGGGAATTCTCCTTTCACCTGTTGGCATCAGGCACTAGTTCTCATTTGTTCCACATTTATGAATGGATTTACGAAGCAAGATGTGATTTGATTACCTGTTCATCAAATTCGATGCTAGTATCTAACAGCGTTGCATCGAGTACATAATATCACGAAGTGTTCCGTAGTATTTCTTTTCGGTTCTTAGCTTGATAAGGCTACTCGTCCAACTTTTTCCAATCTTTACATTCGTTAGAAATTCAAATTCCGTACCATATCTTGTTCGCACGAGGCATTTTGGAATGAAAGCTCTTTGGTTTATAGATAAGCTGCAAAATGCAAAAAAAAAAATTAAATGATATACACATTTGTGTTACTCAAGTTGATTTTTTTATTTGTTGTTCTAAATTCTCCGCCGTTAACTTGGCCCATGGATTTAACTTGACATTGTAGAAAATAATCGCATGATTTCATCATAGGATGTAATACATCGTAATTTGAATGCTCAAAACCATGTCTTATAGGGCATATCTGGATGGATGGATGGATACGTGTCTTATTATAGTCATCAACTTAAACATAATAAAATCTACAATTTGTACTTCAAATTTTTTAAAATTCACTTATACAACTAAATCAAGAAAATATGGTATACAGCCAGTCGCATGCCGTTCGTTGAGCGAGTCACTTCTACACACTATGGAATTTTGGCCTCCGCAAGTAATCTTTTGAATTCTTGCTTTCTCCAAACTTTCTCCTGAACTACGGAGAGACAAGAAGAGAAAGAAACTGCCTAGGAAAGGAGAAGTTTCTGTGGTTGCCAATATTTTGGAATGTTAAGGAAAACAAAAGACCAGCATTCCGTTCTGTTTAACCGAAAAGTCTAAAGAATTATGTTTAACTCGTCAACAGAATAGCCATGGTGTACTGCCCTCTGAATTCCCGTAACATTACATTGTAAAGTCAACAGCTTTCAAGATTAACTTTTGTGTCAGAAACAAATGCATCTTGTTCTCTAATCTTAAGCACCAAGGCGTGCCGGAAATTCCACTTAAACATGTTGAATAATGCACTTACTTTTGTTTAAGCCCTTATTGGTGTTGTGCTATTTAGGAAAGTACACTTTATGTACTTACTACCTTTCTCTTGTCATTTCTTACCGAGTTCTTGGAACCTTAAAACTTCATGACAAATCCGAAAATTTATTTCTCTGTAGACAAAGAGATGAGTTGCTATTAGGAGTCATCTAGACCAACTCTTGACTCCCCCTACATAAAATTTGTTTTATAGAAGAAAATGTAGTGATAACACATACCTACGCCGGATGTTCATTGCAAACTTCAAAGTAAATGTTCATTTTAGATTGTACAGTTACATACAAGAATAAAGATAACCTGACGGCTCGATTATTAACCATAATACGTGCACTTACTCCAGGAAGATAATGTGTGAAGCAATAATATTTTTTAGAATGTATAAAGCCTACGTTAAGCTCAAAGGGTACTGCTGTACTTCAAACGGCAAATTCACTATTTATTTATGAAAATCCCGCAAGAATCTACTTTGGATGGTTATAACTAGCACTTCCATCGGAGAGGGCATCATAAAGTTCTTACTGTTAGTGTAGTAGACAAAATGTAATTCAATTCCAAATCTTTATTACATCGCTTCACTACACGTAATAGTGGCGATGGTCTCGTTCTTGAGCTTGAATAATGGCAGGGAAGAACGATTTAATTTTATATCATGCATTGAATTTGATATATTTTGTACAAAACCTACTGCACAGAGAGACTACAGACTATTTCTTTCTAGAGTGATCCTATCGGAGGAAACAAGATATGTCACAGTCAATTTTAAATGAGTCTATGTCTCATGCTCTTGTACAACCAATTCTACGGATATGTCATATTTGAAAGGGAATGGAAAGTACACCTTCAACCACACTAGTCAAAACTAATAGGGAGTATGGGTTTCATAAAAATATATGGTACAGTTTTTATTGCTCTGTGGACACTTATTGTAAAACCATTGAATCTTTTCCTGAAACATAAGCTTCAGATACTATAATAACAAGAGTCATAATAGTGATATATGGCGAACTCGCGATATTGGTTTGTCATTCGCTTAAAGATCATTTTCAATCGAATACTTTTCAACAAAAATTCCAATTTGTCAAATGTTATTGATCGTTAATTAATATGCAGAAATCAAGGCACATAAAATATAATAATACATCACAAAATTGCTCACAAATAGTAGAACAGTTGCTTCCATATCGGGGGAATCAATAATTTAATATTAAGAAGATTGAAGGAACCAGCCAGCATTGAACTGCGCAGAAAGTTTTCTGGGGAAACTGGGGATGAAAGCCAAGACTACTGACCAAATGGTAGAGAGGACGTTGAATTTCATTTTGTGGTCGATCTACTCATTTTTATGTACAGAGACATAAATGTGTCTAGCAGTCAGAACCTGTCACTTCATCTTCACTTTTTCAATAAAACACTTTTTTGACGTATACCGCACACTACAAAAAATATTAGTTTGAAGAGAACCACAACACAAATACTTTCGTATTTCTCGGTGTGATGGGGTATCTCTCATTCCATCAGTGCACTGAACCCTGAATTATAATGTTTAGGAGTCGAACATGCCAGGCGTCTTTCACTTATAGTAAAATTGGCAAATAAACAAGATTTTCCAGAACAATTTTTGAACCCTGCATAAAGTTTACAACAAATCATGTTTCGCTATAACTAACATTATTTTAGAATGAACTGGTCCCTCACATGTTGCACGATTTTTTGCCTTTATCTTGAAGAAGCTTTTCCAAACTCCCATGCTCAAGAAAACAAAAACTGGTATACTCGCTTTATATGATTACGTATTGGTGCACTCTTGAATAAAAATTAGGACTCGATAGTTAGGTTGAAACGGTAAACGATTGTTTAGACCGACCATGTTCCCGGTAAGGTTAAGCTGGCTACACAGGAAAAAAAATCCAGGTAAAGGATTTAACCTAATTTGGTTATCAGTCTAGAGAAAGATGAAACCATGCGAGAAAAGTCTGATATACGAGTACTCTTCTAGAAATGTAGTTTGTGAATATTGTAGAAAAGTGAGGAAAACGTTAAGGAAGTCTGAGTATAAAATATCTTAACGATGACTGCGTACCTTAGAGGTAAGGCAATACCCCGGCAACGCAGAGACGTGAGTTCGATACTCACCGCAGTCGTTAACCTTTACTCAGGTTTCAACTGGCTTTCTCAGACTAGACCAGACTGTCGTTAACACTGTTAACTGAATTTCTTGACCATGGAAAGGAAGTCGACTAAATTAACTAACGAGAAATACGAATAATTTATTGCGTCGGGCAATATTAATTGTCCTATTATTACTATTATTATTTTATATGAATGTAGCAACCAACGTAAAAGTTGGACTGTCTGTATTGAAAGCTTTTGATATTCAGCTGAGTTCCTAATCTTTTCTGAAGGAATCTAAAGAACGACTCACATATCGAGAAGCATATATGTATATTTAAATACTCCCAAAACTTCCAGTTTAGTCCTCGTTCTATTTCGAAATTGATTAGAATTTAAGAAGACTTTATAATTTCAGAAAACAAATATTGAAATGATTGTTTGTATCTTTTTCAAATTAGTTGATTGCGGTTACAATTCATTCCATGAATGATTTTTGAAAACCAGGCGAATCTGACAAATATAGGTAGAGCACATTATGTATGACATTTTAATGTATTTTGTATTAAGATTGGAGAAAATTTGCATAAAGTAGCTCTGGGTCAGTAAAACTGTGCAAGTTTTGTCGGTGTCATTCACCATCCACGTAGGTGTGATTGCAATGGTAACGATGGGTTAATTTAAATCCTATCCAATCCAATCACATTCAACCGAATGGTGGAAATATGGTAAGATCCTATCAGTGAAATTAGTTTTTTTGTCAGAAATACTGCACTATTCCGCATCTCTTACTTTGTCCGAGATCAGTCTTAGTCTGGAAATGACACAGTTGACGCTGATAATATCTTAGTCACAAAGTGTGGACCATCCTCTCCGGTTTTGGAACAATATGCTATAAGCAGAAGCCATCCTTATTTATTGCGAGATATGTATACTACATATAACAGACTCTTGATTCTAGAGTTAGGAGTAACACTTACACTTGAGTCTTGATTTAAAGAATCAATAAATTAGAGTAATAAAGTATTAACGCAATTCCATGGAGAATAACACAGTTACATCGGTGGGGGAGTGTATTCTAGGTGACTTTAATAAATCTCAAGTACAAATGCTGAAGTCAGTCCCTATGTTCAAATTCCATCGCTCCTATTGTTCGCTCGGTCGATAGTTTCCTTTGTTCTGTGGAACACATGCCAAATGTCAACTTGGGAAAACCAAAGTTCGGAATTCTGTTCTCCACTAAAGTGGATCCCGCACATTAACACTAACTCGTTCAAATAAATGCAAACGTCTCTACATTTAATGACAGAATGTTTGAGAACGAATTGGACAGAGAAATCTACGTTCATTTCAATTGAATACCGGCCTGTACTATGAATGCGTCCAGCTTATTTGTAATTTTCATGATGGAGTCGAAAGGCCAGTACGCCAATTAAGAAAACCAAGAGCACGTACATTTGTATTGTTTGTAATTATTTTTCTTCGGAAGTGCTACACTTCTATACAACATTCTAACATGACAGATATTTTATATTGTGTATTATTTTATATATAAAAAAAATACACCCCATTAATTGACATAGCCGCTGAGGCCGAATCAAACGTCGCGTATTTTTGGGTTGCT
>JAQFYE010004753.1:0-12910 GCA_034694305.1 Protaphorura glebata
ACTGACGTCACTCGCTTGTCAGGCGGAGATGGCTCCAAGCTCCAAATTCTCATCACCCAATGTATTCTCCCACCCTGTATTGGGATAATCTAACAATGGAGTAAACATGCAGTGCCAGCTCTGTAATATCAAGTCGCTTGAATTCTGTGAGTTGTGGCCTTGTGGCCTAGAAGACCTTCATTCATACGTAAGGTCAAATATTCATACTTTTGGCAATAGCCGATATCAAATCGATGGTAAACAATGTTTCTGTCATTTTTTTACATGTTAAAGCCGTTAACCTCAACAATTTTTGTGAAAACCCGAACGCTTCGCCATAGGAATTAATTTAGCCGTTGTTTTCTAAGTTCTAGTTGCAAAGACCGCACCGGAATTCCCAACTGAATCTGAAGATGTACTGCGTTCACGAATTCTTTATTGTAATATGAATTCCAAACATATGGAACGTTTTGTTACGAGTTGCCAACCAACTCGAATTTATGTATCTAGGGAATTTCTTCATTCTTTATAGAGAATTTTTGCCAGAAATGTTATGCTCTCTAATTTCATACAAAATCAGTGCACATCACGGATGGTAATTGTTATCTACGGCACGGCATTTTATTAATTAAAGTAATTGCGATTAAATTTTGTGTTGACTTTACATGGTATGTGTAACAAGCAATGAGCTTTCACGTCCGAACTTTTTTGAAAAAAAAACGTGCATCAAATATCCAAAGAAATTGTCACATTTACAACACTAGGTTTTACTCCTTTCCCCAAAAAATATCCACGAGTCCATTCAATTTATTTTATTCTAAATGCATTCTTCCTTTTGACATTCTCGTTCTTAAATAGTGTTCTCGGCGACCCGTGACATCTGGAGGTCCATCATCAACTTCGTCCTTCATTTTCTCACAAGAGAAATTCGAAATATTAGTTTTGAGTCTTGCAATACAAAGAGCGGAAAACTAAAATCAATAAAAAGTTAAAACAATTCATACTTGAAAATATTAGAAAAAATATATCATTGAATCTGCAATAAAAATGAACCTAACCCTGTGTGTATTTTGATGAATGAACAAATCATTCAGATTCTTCATTTTGTAAAAAATACAAAGTCCAGCAAAATCCGTCAGAAGATGGAGTTGATTCCCGCCCCCATCTTTACGGAAGTTTAAATGGAGTCTTCTCAGATCTAATCAAAAATAATTTAAAAAATATTTTGACGGGTTAGATAAATAGGGTGGTCCCATACTGATATGGTTTATTTTTTCTGAGAATTTCGGGATAAGTAATACAAGAATTGAATATTACTTCTCAATTTAAGGATTGAATTGGGCTGAGATTCTTTTAAGATGAACGCCTTCGAATATTTCTCTGCATGGACCCTGACAACGTCATGTCGAGACACTCCGGAGAAAATCTCGTCCAATTGTAATGCATTCTCCATGTAAACAGGTCCACCTTTTGGTACTGCAGTAATCCACAAAATCAGAACTTTCAATGTGTCTGCAAATTCTTGAGCGTTCCAAATGGTCTGAAAACCTTCACAGCTGATGGTTTCTAGTTCTAGAGATGACAATCTGGGAAATGTTCTAAGAAATCTTGCGATGGATCCACTGCTTAACGTTAATGGCAATGGCAGAGTCAATTTGTCTAAAGAGTAGCATGAGTTCTGCTCCGAGATAATCTGTGATAAAGTAAATTTGCCCCAAGAAGTCAGAATAATTTAGGTATAGGATTGGGTAGGCTAATTTCGCCTCCTTTTCGGCGTGAATGTGTTTTTGCTAATTACCTGTTTATTCGAGTCCCAACCATCACTGGGATGCCAACCACTCCACATACAAAGAGTCTTTAAATTTGGAAAAGACTCCACAAAATTAACTGTGAGTGTATTTATGTCCATGTGCACACAAATTTCAAGTGTCTTGATTGTCACCATATTGGACGGAAATAAATATGCCGAACAAATTAAATTGAGATTTTCAAGTGACTTTTTCTGAGTAACTAAAAACTCATACAATTCATCTGGATCAATATCACTAAAGCTTTTATAGTCATGACAGTAAGTTGGATTGATACTATGAATTCTGAGTTGTTTTAACTGAAGATTTATCCCTCTTTCTTTGAACATTAATAGACTTCCTGTCTGAAAGTTTAAATTGGGATATAGTGGCAGTTTCTGAAGTCTATTGATTTGTTTGAATTCAATGAGGGCTTCCACTGCTGAATGAAATTGTCCAAAATTATAAAAATTCAACTCTTTTAAAGAATTTGGTCGCATGTTTGAAAGAATATTTTCAAAAATTCGATTGCATTCATTAAACACATTTCCTTCCTCGTCCTTAATAATGACTGTGTCCACGCTGATTGACTCGAGTTTTGGAAGTAGAATTTGATTCGATGACGATTTTCTTATTTTGTGATCAGAAGGAAATTCATTATAACATATTGATGAAATGCCTAATTCTTCCAAGGATTCTCCACATATTTCTATCATATCTTGAGCGCATAGAGACATCCCGTTCCGAATGTCCACTCCTCTAATTTGCTTCTTGAATGTTTCGCAGAATCTTCTTACTAGATCTTTGTCAATGAACCTGGGGTGTGTAATATGTTCAAAATTGGCAAACATATGACACGAATGAGGTAAACTTTCAGGTGAGTTATGAAATAAATTAAAATATGTCTCGAGGTAAGACCGTTTGTCCTTTTGGACATCAAAATTCAGAATATTACGGTCATTCCAATTCTTTACTTGAATTTCCTTCAGTGCAAAGTTATTCCAATTTGAACAGACGTGCCGGCAAATTTTTAGCTCTTGGATTGGAAGTTCTTCAAAAATCGAGCGAAGGATCTAGAAATTCAAAAAATAATTATTCACTTTTATAAATATAATTTAATATGAAAAAAAATGGACCGTCTGCAACATCCTTAGATTAGCAACTCAATCTCCACAAGGAGTATAGGTGATGAGGCAGTAACCATGGCATATTATATTGTGAATACAAATTAATGGGCGGATTTTCTAAAGAGAATGTGTTCAAATGTATAAGTCCACATTAAAAATTACCAATTCATTTCGGATCGCCTCTTCAATAATAGCTTCAACCTCAGTCGTATTGTTTGATGCGGAAGCCATCCGAATTATGTGTCTTTGAAAAAGAAACGAAAATAAAAGCAGACCGATAGCTCGCACTCCGTTTAAGTGCGTCAATTCGATTGCAGGCCGTTTGTGACAATATTGGTTAGCTGAATTTATAATGGAGAATTGTCCTTAATTTATACTTGTTTTGTCACCCGGTTAAAACCTGTGTGTTTATATGTATAAAAATCCAAACTTCAACAACAATGTATAGTAGAGTTGAACAATTGGGTGTGAATTGGAACAGTTACTGCTGTGGACTGTTCAAACAAGAAAAAAATTGTCAAAAATTCTTCAGTTCTAATCAAGTGTATTTTGGTTTAGGGTTTGGAGAATCTAAAAATAAAATGCTTTCACATTCTTTTGTGTCGTGTCGACCATTCACGTTTAACAATAAGCATGTTGGGATAATTTAACAATGGAGTAAACTGCCAGCTCTGTAATATCAGGTCTTCGGACATATTAAAGACCATAACCGCAACAACTTTTGTAAAACGAACGCGAAAGGTCACTTTTGGTAACCTCCGCAGTTCAATGACCTTGAGATATCGGTCACCTCATAAGTCATAACCAAATATGTGGAACGTTTTGTTAAAAGTTGTCAGCCAATTCGAATTTATGTAGTTAATTTTGTCTTCCTTTATAGGGAAATTTTACCAGAAATATTATGCCCGGTCATTTCGTACACGTTCAATGCACATCTCGGATGGGTATTATTGTCAATTTGTTATTTTTTTAAAGAATTGCGATTAAAGTTGAATTGAAACTATCCTGTCAAATCCAAGATATTAAACTTTTTAGATATTTTTGCATGAACTTAATGTTCCACCTGTTAATAATGGTGAGGAAATTATGAATCCGAAGTCATGGGTTCAATCAGCAGTAGTGAAACATGCTCATTTCTTATTCACAACGCCATTCTCGTATTCTGAGAACATTGGAATTAAAATTGAAACATCGATATGGTACAAAATCGCTCGACTGACAACTTGATAGTAATTTTTCAACGAAAACTCAGATTTGACGGGTCAGATTTGGACCTCTTTTTCTTCTTTTACCACTGTACGGATTCACTCATCCAGTCACTATCACATTTCAATCAAATTTAGCATGGAGTGCAAAGTCTGTAAGGGAGACTTATAATTTAGTATTTCAGTGTACAATCAGTCTGAGGAAATCGAGCGTGGAAATTGTCAAAAGGATTGACAAATTGTGTTCCTTATACCGATTTCTTAATCGATTCATTTTAATTGATATCATTTTCTATCGTCTTTTATCGTCCCTATCGTCTTACCCATTCATGTACTCATCACTGCGCAGTATGTTTATCTGACCGCCATCACGGCTAACGTCATTCTCATTGCAGTTGTATGTTGTCAAGGATTGTTGGAAGCACTCAGGTATGCATCGAATATCATAATCGGATTTTCAAGCGGAATGGCTCCCTAGATCCAATAACATAAGATTCTCCACAAAACGTATCTCGCTTTTTGTTCTTCTTCCCCAGTCCCCGTCCTCTCCATTTGCCAGTCTCCCACCCCTCGGCAGATACGCCTGCCGAGGGGTGGGAGCAAAGGTTATGTGTCACCCTGTACAAGATAACAAATGTTAATGGGGTGGATTAAATCAAAAAAAGAATCCATTACATAATTTGTCTTGCATTTTAGAGAGGAATCATTTAAATTTGAGTCAGAAAATTCGGAAGATCGACATAAGTGGATAATAACTTACCGTTCAATCTCCTTACCAGACATTACAATTCTTTTGGACAAGTTACAGTTTTAGAAAAATTAGTATGCATTCAAATCACTCAATTTATGAACAGCTAAATTAAATAGGTAATAAATGGATTTCTCAATGTGTATCAATGGAATTCCTTTTCGTGGAGATTGGATTGCTTCCTATTTGCCATAAAAGATGCAATATGAAGCAGGAGCAAAATGTCATAAGGCAACAGCAACGACAATTTGGAAAACACACGCAACCGCTTGGCTCCGCGTAACGAAATAATAAAACAAATGCGACTGTACCAATATGATAGGGCTGACTGACATGAGACAGTTACTAATTTTACGTCATGTTTGAAATATGTAATAAAAAAAATCTTGACATTCATAGAACTGTACTTGAAGGAATTTCTCACTTTATTTCCCTACTTTCTACACCACAATGCGTGATTGTGAGTCGTAACTTTTTTTACTGTACTTTGACAGTCCTTTATCTTAATTTAACATCACACTTTAAGTTCGAGTGCATTTAGAATATAAATATGAATATGAATGTATTCGCAACATTTTGCATGACTCCAATTTTCTTTTAAAAAGATGAATGTGTGAAATTCCCACGACTAGCACGGGAATTGCTGCGTAGCATCCTTTTACTTACTCAGACTCGACCTTCAATACACTACATACTTTGGCATTCATATGTATTTCAACAAGGTAACACTTTCATGTGCACGTCTTTCATCGTATTCCATCGACCAACGAAATATTCGATTTAATGCTCTTCAAGAGGTTCCCTTGTCGTAAACCAGCGTCTCACTGCACTACTATATACCATACCCAGCTATTGTTTATTTTTTTGTTCCTGGTGAAGTACAGGTAATTGATGTTCACTAATGACCAGAGCTCAGCTCGTGTTTCCGTTTTCTTCTTCATACGAACGGAAAACTGACTTTCTTAATCACTCGTACTGTTTCCAAATGTTTCGCCGACATACTTCACACTTCTTAACCGCCACATCATTTAATTTCTCTATATTTCTCAGAAAATGCAAATGTGTTCAAACAATTACAGACAGGGTTCCACAAACATTTTATGTACATACACAGAACTATCTGGCGTAATGTTGATAAAATAGTGAGACATACACTTCCTTTCATATAAAGTACGTTAGACATCAGATTTCTACCATTATTGCCATGCATTTTATTTTTATTTCAAATATTACCATAACATTTTCACAGAATTTGAACTAAAAGGACTTCCCCGCCCCTAACTTTCAAAAAGTTGTGATGATGTTATAAAGTTAAAAACAAGAAGACTTCACGTGTAGTTGATTACTGTATAAGGATGAGACGTGACCCATCCTGCGAGAGTATTTTGCATATTTTTCAATTTTCAAAATTAGTTAAGGTTGTCAGAAGAATGGAAGGATTTTGAATTTAAATTACATGGGAGGCCTGAGAAAATCAAATGGGAATTTAACATTGGGGGGAAAATTCCAAGTCTTATGAGAAATCGTAATGTTCTCGTAGAGTGAAAGTATTTGTTTATTTTCAAAATCAACAAGTCACGGCTCCTCTTGTTACCGCAATCAACTATACGTGAAGTCTTCTCGGTTAAAAATATTATTACAGACAAGAATTGAAGTACATTTCCAAACGTGTCATTCTACTTTGATGTGTGTGAATCAGATGAAAATGTTACACTTTAAATTATGAAGGTCACACTTACACAATTGGACATGAATTCTGCACGAGTTCGATTTCACAAAGTCTTTGTGGGAAGAAATAAATTTTCCATCCTGTTTGTGTTAATATATATATATTTATGACCGGATGATTAAATGTGTGAAAGGCGTTATGAAATAATGAAGAGTATCTGCGTTTCCACTGTTACAGTACAATGCAGTAAAATATTGAATTGATCTTGAAATTGAGTTAATTTCCTTGGAAGAAGCTTAAAATTTAGTCTCAAGGCCTTTTCTACATTTTGTCTAGTCAACCTAAGTGATAAATTTGTTGACAATGGATATTTTTATTTTAAGAATTATACATGGTAGTGATTACATTAATTGAAGGTCTCCATTTGACATGGTCATTTTACGTAAGGAACCCACCATTAGAAAGTATTCCAGTGGAGAAAACTTATGATCCACCCTACAAAGCACAGTACCATGAGGGAATACACATTTCGTCGGGTTTTTTTTTTCCTGTTGAACACAATACGAATTACTTGAACAATGAAATTAAATCAAAATAAATTCGCACGAAGCGTGTGAAAGGTTTTTCTTTATTTATTTTTTTTGAAAATCTCAATTAAATGGGGAAACGACCAAATGCAAACCAATGCGAGGAAGATGAGTTTAATGTTTATACTTACTTTTAGTGACTTAGCATATTCCGCATCCTCGTTCTCATTCTCTTTTCACATTGAATTTGTCAGTCTTGGAATTGTGCAGGTGGTGAAGTGTGCCCTGAGAATCGGTTGGGTTTCCTTTATATAGTCCAATCCTACCATTTGTGAATAATTATTATAAAAGAATCCGGTTAATGAATTAATGTCCTCTGTTCATGTGTGAAATATTTTTAGTCCGCAAGTTTGTACATATATTACTTCATGACAATGGAAATAGACAGTCATAATAATAATGATTCAAGAAAACTTGAGATTTTAATTAATGGATATTATTACGACGTAACAAAGTGGGCCAAGATCCATCCGGGCGGTGGAGTGATTAATTTTTATACAGAAAATAATGAAGATGCTTCCATTCCCATCAAACAATTTCATCTACGGTCTGAAAAAAAAGTTACCGGGATTTTAAAATGTTTCCGTCGAAGACCCGCGACGGAAATTGGTAATTATTACATAATTTGTGTAATCCTCCCTCATATAGAAGTTTTCTAATCGGTTTAAGTTTGAAAATATTTCTTATAGAAGAAAAAGCGACCCAAAAAGTGAACGACACAAATAAAACTCTGACCGAAGATTTTATAAAACTTCACAATGAAATTTTTGATGAAGGAATTTTTACTCCGTCAATTTTTCACGTATCTCTAAGAATGTTGGAACTTATCATATTTCTCTGTCTGGGCGCATATCTCAGCTTCTCTGAAGATTTCTGGTCAAGAATCCTAGGAACAATTTGCATATCTACGTATGGGTCCAGGGGTGGAATGTTGGGACATGAGGCGGGTCACAAGTCCATGACTGGAAATCCTAAAGTTGACAATTTTCTTCAAAGTGCATTGATGGGTGAGTTTTAGGTAAAGTTGGCTAATATGCCCCACTTTGGTGAATTAATTCCTGGTATTGCAATTTTTGATAGGACTTTGTATCGGTCTATCCGGTTCATTCTGGTCCAGTCAGCACAATCGACATCACGCCATGCCCCAACGGCTTAAACATGACGTGGATTTAGAAACTCTTCCAATATTAGCATTCAATAAAAAAGTTGTGAGAAATAGCAAATTGGGAAAATCCTTCTGGATAAAATACCAGGTAATTAAAGACTTAAAAATTTACAGGGTGGTTCATAATTTTTTTTTAGCACTAATGAACCACCTTGTGTTAAAATAAGTCAATTATTGAAATCTACTATTTCTTATAATTATTTTCAGGCAATCCTATTCTTACCAATTGATACATTTTTGGTCGCAGTGCTTTTCAAATTTTATACACATCCAAGATATATTTTTCATAAGGAACTTTACGGACAACTTTTGTTGATGATTTTCCACTATGTAACGTTGATGAGTATCACTGGATTTTGGATGTACTGCTTGGCCATGTGGATCTCATCAGTCCATCTGTTTGGAACATTCGCAATGTCTCATACCCATTTGCCTGTCAGTTCTGACCCAGGAGTACATTGGGTTCAATATGGACTGGAACATACGATGAATGTTGATCCTAGTAATTGGACTGATTGGGCCATGGGTTATCTCAATTACCAAATCGAACATCATTTATTCCCAACAATCCCTAATTTTAGACTTCATAAAGTGACAGGGAGAGTGAAAGCTTTGGCCGCCAAACATAATATTCCTTACCACTGTGTATCATATACTCAAGCTATTATCAAAAGTTTAAAAAATCTAAAGGAAGTTTCACATGAACTTAACCATTCAAATTAATTCTTTCTACTTAATAATTTGATAATTTGATGGGCAATCCTGCAAAAAAATTCATGACAAAGTCACCATTACCATGTATATTTATATATCACTGATCATTTGACAGGCTGTTAACGTATTAAGTAACGATATTTGTCACAATAGTGGAATCAACTTCTGTTTAAATAAAAAAAACTAACTGTTTACTGAACTACAAATATAAATCTAGGCCTACGGTATTAATTATTGATGTACTGAATATTCAATTTGAATCCATAACCTGTCTCTAATTTCTGAAGGATCTGCATGTCTATTAAATATTTTGTTTGGGAAATTTGGTTACAGGATATTATCCTGAATTAAAAATCAGCTAGTAGTTACTTTCTATCCGGTTATTATATGTCAGGGCATCAATGCATTCCTTGACAATATTTTACGATACTCAAGACGATATTTTACGAGAAGAAATATTTAAACTGTACTGTCAACGGCCAAATGCAAACCTTGAATTAATAGAGAATGTAAATACATAATAATTCAAAACATTCAAAAAAAATTACATCTTAACAATGTATCAACGTTTCTAATTTAGAAGATAGAAAAAATTAGATTTTCGTCATTTCCGGCGTTTTTCAGCCGCTTTTCATGGTCTTACGCCTGAATAGCCGTGAATACTTCAAAATATTGAAAAACGAACTTCACCAGCACTGGAGTCTCCTGAAAATTTTAAGCCATAGTTCGAAAATTTCTGAGCAAGTCGATTTTGTTCCAAAATTTAACTTTTCTTAAAAACATCCATAAATGGGGGAAAATCGACTTGCTCAATATTCGTTTATTCATAAGCACTCGCGAATATGGTGGTGAAGTTTGTTTCCCAAAATTTTGAAATTGTCATTGCTATTCAGGCAGAAGACCTTAAAAAAGCGGGTAAAAACCCTAAAAACCCAAATTTTTATCTTCCACCGCGCACCGCGCCATCAGATCGAGCTAAAATATTTTACCTGAGATCTCATTCGACCTGGTCTTTCCAAAGAGGTACCCCACCAGATTGTACCTCTTGTGGTTCTTAAAATAGAGTAGAACAACATCCAATAAGTACCAGATTAGATGGAGACGGATTGAGAAGTAGTTTTCTTTAATTATGCTAACAGTTCAGAACTTCATTCATGAATTAATCGCATTACTGCTCCGGACATCCTTCACAATATTGATATGAATGTCAATGACAAGACAACGTGGGAAAATGGGATTTGCTACTACGACTACCTTTTTGAATCCCACATTCAAATCATACATTGCTTTTAAATTAGCACATCAATAAAATCATGGTATATTCTGTCGTTAGCTTATGTACGCAATTAAAGTTCACAAACACACACAACTGTAACTTTCTTTTCTTCGCCGTTGAAATAAAACCGGAGATTATTCACACGAGACCGCCGTACAAAAATCCGTTCCTTCATATAATTCCAATGTTTGTAATTTAAATAATGGGCACCCAATTAAATTATGCATGTAATGAACGCCGCATAAATTAGAACGATACAACCTTGTTTTTCCCACCAGAAAGTTTCCTTTCCTTTTTCCAAGTTTAATGTCAAATTGTTCAGATTAGAAAGCACTCGTTTCATTTGGCAAAAAGTGCTCTCGGGTTAGACTTCCTACACGAAATCTGTACGCATATATATTCTGCACATATTTAATTCATTCAAATTTCGAACAATCGTCTGTGAAGTTCAATTATCTGGTAAGAATTAGTACACGGATTAATTGACCAGTTATTTTAATAGGCAATTAGCATATTCGCACCAAGAAGGCTTGTGCATGTCTCTCGATTTAAAATACTTATCAGATTTTGACTAGTTTTTAATTTAATCTAGTTCGCGCTTCAACAATTATTTTATTATTGTTAGTTTTCAAACAAAAATTGTACAGTATTTATTTTTTTAAGTTGAACTGATTTTTAAATACTACCTGAATTATTTTTCTTTCAATTTGAATGGATTTGCAAAAATTAATGCCTTCTAATATCAGGCGAACCAATTTTTTATTTATGTTGCTCGCAAATAGTATTTTCAGAACCTATTAATTCCTCTTTTATATTTTAAAGCCTCTGGTTGTTTTCAATTTAAATAGTTCAACCGATATATTCATCAAGTTTTTCTAATATTATTTTTGTATTATTTTGCCCTATAATTTGATTATTTTTGAATTTTATTTATTTCAAATTAATTATTTTGATTCAAGCAATAATTTTCTAATTTTTGTTTCTTAATAATTAATTGTTATGTTCAACAATTTTGGCCTAATGATTTCATTTGATTATTTTTTCAATTAATTGCTATTCCGTTTTATCAATTTTTGAATAATTATGTTTTCAATTCAATATTACCGGGCTTATTAATTTGCAAATGTTCCAAATCAGATTATTCAATTTTCATTATTATTTCTGAAATTTTTCAATTAAGTTCTTCCATTTTAATTAAATTTAAACTTTAATAATTTACGGATTATTATTTTATTTTGAAAATATTTTAATTACATAAAATTTATTTATACAAAAATTACTAATTGTAAGATGCAATAATTTCCCTTTCAATCATTTCTGTATAATTAATTTTTAAGCTCAATAATGTCCGGCTCCGTGTGGTATCAATCTTATATGATTTTTTCAATAATAAATGTATTACACAATTGTACGGATTATTTACTAACTAATTTATTTTATAGTTTAACGTATCTATTTTAAGTGGAAAAAATTATATTATTTTTGATCTGTGATCTCTCTTATTTGTGATCGTCTTTTGTAATACGTATTTTTTTGGAATTTCCGTCATTCAATTCAGTAATATTTATATTTTGAATTTTATTAATTTGAGAATTATTAATTTTAGTTCAAACCAGGTCTTCAATAATAATTTTCTAATTATTGTTTTTATTTGACTTGAAAGAATACGACATTATATTTTAGCTGCACGAATTCAAAACTAATTCATTCGATGTACCATTTTTTTAATTAATTATTTTGTTCAATTTTGGATTTCTAGAAAAACCTGAGTAGCCGGTGCCGGTATGGCTCCCAACGCCAATTCAAACTTCATTGAGGAGAACCCAAGACTAGAGATTTTATACGAAGGTTACTATTATGATGTGACCAAATGGGTGAAAAGACATCCTGGTGGTGGAGTGATTAATTTTTACACGGAATCTGGCGAAGATGCTACAATCGCTATCAAACAATTTCATCTCAGATCTGATAAAAAAGTGATGAATATTATGAAAAATCTAAGTCGACGCCTGGCAGATAATGGTAATAATTCTAACTCACAATTATTGTTGCAGGGCTTTAGTTATCTTTCCAGCGTGGAAATATTTCAATATCATTCAATCAAAATTTCAAAATCAATCTCGTGGTCTTAAATGAAATATTAAGATTGGTCAAAAATGGGGCAAGTTGGCCAAATTTGTCACCCATGGTGTTGTGCTTGTCATGTTGCATACAATTAACAATAATTTCCTAATTTGCCATATTTCTTGATAGATTTGTAATGTTCCAATTAAATTTCAGTGGCCATTAAAAAATGCGAAATATCGGATCCCTGAATTATTAAACGAAACAATTTTATCGGACAAAAGTTTGAGACTTACATTAATACCGTAGCGACATTCTTAATTAATAATTATTTTCCGTTTTCGAGATTAAATGAAATTTTTGTGGTTAAAATTATAATTCTGTTTAATTGTTTAAAACTTATTTTCTAAGCTAATTTTCTTAAATTATAGCGGATTTGAGGTTGAGCATGCTTTCTCATCAAACTGCCTCCAAGAATAAAGCTCTGACGGCAGATTTTCTTAAACTTCATGATGAGCTTTTCGCGGAGGGACTTTTTACTCCTTCAATATTTCGAGTCTCGCTCCGATTATTGGAAATCCTCACATTT
>JAQFYE010004754.1:0-12909 GCA_034694305.1 Protaphorura glebata
GTTCCGCGTGCTCCGACTAGTAATCCTATCACTTCTAGATTGTTCAGATGATATTTCTGCAACAAATCTGGTATACATGGATTGTATATTCGTTGTTTCTCTTTGTTCACCTCTTCCGGTTGAGTTTTTCCAGTTTCCATCTTTATTTGCCAATTCACTGAATGGTTTTTAGCCACAAATGCACGGTTTTTCCCACTTTCGCTGCCAGAAATCAGTAAAGTGCCCTAACGGGGTAGGAAAGCCAAGTACCGCCATGTTACAAGGATACTATGTCCAATGATGGTTAAAAGAATTGGGTTTTAGTGTGACGTTAGTATATGAGGCGACCTACATAATATAAGAAATTAGCTCATTTTTTCCTTCAATGTATAAGCTTCCTAGGAAAAACTTCGGACTGTGACACTAACCACATAAGAAATAATTTGTGATAAAATTATCTAAGAACTTGTAGACAACTACATGAAACTAGTAATAAAATATCCAGTTCAATGAATAATTACACCGGTACTATAGTAATTACGTCTACTTTTATCTTCATGCAGTGCACTACTGAAAGTCTGCGTAACTGCCATTCATGGCACTCAGTTTTTGTCCTAATCTTAAGAAATGTACAAATACTACGGAGTATAAACCACGAAACCGGCTGATTCTCAAATCGAAATCAGGAGGTCTCATAACAGAGCAAATTGGTACAAAAATAGATTTGTCGGAGGCCAATATTAATACACACGAGTTCGTTATGCAACTCATTCTGCAGATAAACTTGATTGATAGTCGGGAGCAAATGCACGCGCAATTCAAATCTCCAAGGCCGCATGTATTAAGAATTGAAAATAAAATAACTCCGATTGTTCAAGTTAGTTTTAACTTTTGCATTGCTGAAAATTGTAAGATCCGTAAACAAACTATAACTACAAGGACGTTAAGGAATCTTGGAGAACAGTACCCTAGCTGCCATAAGTTTTCATAATATAGTAGACTGGTCGACTTTATTTTGAAATTGTTGCAACTCATATTCCTCAGAGAGTATACTGCACTGGATTGACCTTCAAAATCCACCTCAGGAAAGTTACTCGACAGACATGCAATCAGAATCAGACAACGTAAGTCAATTAAATTATTACGGAACTATGGAATCAATTATGATGTGATTACAGTCCCCACGTCCCGTGTCTTTGCCACACGTAGGTGGCGCTCGAATGTACACCATCAAATATACCATTTTCGTAAAGACTCATTTTTTTCTATGAAAAATAATCAGGTACTTATTCCAGTACCCCTATACAACTTGCTTTCAATATTAACAGTTGAAATTGAAAGGACGCGGGTCACATCTCTACGCTTTTGATTTTGACCAAACAATTACGGAAGCATACTCTGACACTGCTCTTACCGCGGCTGTCCTTCA
This sequence comes from Protaphorura glebata, assembly GCA_034694305.1. Taxonomy (NCBI): domain Eukaryota; kingdom Metazoa; phylum Arthropoda; class Collembola; order Poduromorpha; family Onychiuridae; genus Protaphorura; species Protaphorura glebata. The sequence goes on from JAQFYE010004754.1 coordinate 1,409, forward strand.
AACTCCGGTTCCTAATTTCATTCAAAATATTTATGACACGACCAATAATTGGGCAAAATACATGGACGCATTAATGAAACACTTGGCATCTGAAGGGATTTCAATGGAGGTCATCAATCGACGGTTACTCGGACTTGAACTTCTACCAGGTCTGTTATACATCTGCCATTTCGTTAACATTCTTAAAATATATATTTTTAAGATCATTTTTCGATTTCCTTAAGGGGTTGAAAATCTGTTACAAAAAATTCGACTTGCTTGCTCTGAAAATTCGCGTTCTAAGCTGCTCATTATCTCTGATGGAAATGACTACTTCATCAAAATTGTACTGAATAACTTGACCCCGCCGGTGATTCCTGATGCTGTTGTAACCAACGAAGCTACCATTTGTACTCCATCCCTCGATGCTACTTGTAATAACGACGATGTTAAAATTCCATATTTGAAAATTGAATCTTACGAAACACAAACGAAGTGTACAATGTGTCCGCCAAATCTTTGCAAAGGAGATGCACTCGGCAAGTACATCACTGAAAGTGGTCCATTCGAAAAAGTATTCTACGCCGGGGACGGAAGTAACGATTTGTGCCCAGCAATGAGACTCCGCCAAGATGATGTTCTTTTCGTTCGCAAAGGATTTGGTCTGGAAAGATGTATTGTTCGTGGTACTGGTAAAAATACAAATCTTCCAGTCAGTATCACCTCAAAAATTGTATACTTTGAGAATGGATCTGAAATTGAGAAACATATAATGATGCCTTGCTAAAAATATTTTTCTTGCACGTGCTGCATTATGAATAAATTATCACACGTTTTAAGGTTTGGTCCTGCTTCTGTGTATTTTTATGACAACGGGTATACTAGTTTTTCGGGCGAGATGTCACTATCGGTCTAGCTATACTAGTGCTAACGAACTGTAATGAAAACCCCTATACATAAAGCAACCACCATAGCATATCTTCCCGAGTGATCGAACTCGAGGCATAGCGACCAATAAAGAACAGAAACAGAAACTCCATCCCGTAGAGGTGACTCTTCTCTAAAGAAGTCACTCTAGAGGTCCCATCGACCCGCACAATTAAGCCAAGGTCACTGAGAACCAAGTACAGTCTGAACCCAGCCATACAATGAGTTGGGAAGCATAGGTCGACCAGGAATTGAGCCCGGCACCTGATGGATTAAGCCTGGTGCTCACTACACTAAACCTTCCTGACACTACTACACTACACTACCTAACCCTACACTACCTATTACTAGGAATAGAGTCTAAGCTTTAGCAAATATTTCTCTGGTAATTTATTACTAAAATTCTTCTCCGTGATTGTGTAACACTCACCGATGGATCAATTGGGATTTATTCCTATTGTTGTGAGGAATGTTGTGCTTTTGCTTGTGAATAAACAAATCTTGAATCTTGAATTTGAAAAAAAACCCTAAAACTACCTTCGCTGCATGCTTCATGAATCGAACTCTCAACATAGCAAAATAGTACAGCCATATTACCACAATGTTACAACAGCCACAATGCATGTATAAACAGGGTGTCCACGAGAAATAGGCTCCGTGCACTCAACAGAGGCAGCACCGTTTCCTATATAGTGAACAACAGTCTGGTATAGGGTGTCACCTTGCTCCGAACACTCTTTAGACATCCTTGACTTTTTTTATGCATACCCTTAAACCCAGCGGAGGTAATTTTTTGATAAAAATTCATAACTTTTGTTCTAGTGGTCGCGCGGCAATAATTCTTGCATATTCGGAATCCTCGTAATATCCTTGAAAAGATAGCAGTTGGGGAAGTCTGAAGTATTTAACTTCGTAACAGAGAAAACGAATGCGAACTTATAAAGAATATTACCGTAAATCCCCGATTATAAACCGGTCCCGAATATTAACCCGGTCTCGAATACTAACCGGGTCAAATAATGCATTCTTCCATAAGAGCCTATGTATCACCTTGCCCCGGGTCTCGAATATAAACCCGGTCTCGAGGCAGCCTAAAAAAATAGTAACCCGGGTTTTTGTTCGGGGATTTACGGTATAGCCGTCTCAGCCTGACTCCAACCAAATTTGCCTTACTTTCGCACCAGGGCGAGACTCTTGCTATGCGCACGGAGCCTATAGCATAGTTGTTTGATCATATTTCGGCGAAGTTACAAGAAATTATGTTACAGTCAAGTTGGAATACCAACGTAATCATCTAAATATAAATCATTGGAGTGGGACTCATCCATAACATTAATGTCCGGTTTAAGTTAATGTAATGAATGTGCTATTTACGGTGATAAATTAAATTCTTAGAATTTATAAATAATTTCGATGTGACCGCAACATAATTTCTTGTAGCCACGCCAAAATTATAATGTTTATAATCAAATAACAACTATGCGCTTTCTCATGAACACCCTGTATATTAATTCTATAAAAAACGTCTGAACGAAATATTTTAATCGTTGGCGGGACTCATAGCTCTTTTGTCATAAATATTGAACATTATGTGTTATACGGGTTTACTCATGAACGAATAATAATAAAACTCTACTACTAGTAGTATTTTTTCATTTCTACATGTTTTGAAACTTTGGCCAACGTTTTGAACCGAGCAAGAGCCAATAGCAACACAACGAATCGAAGACTTCCGCAATCTGGACCTTGCCGTTATAGGCAATAACCTCTTCGTTGGAAACCGAAGTCTTTAAATATAGGAATTTCTTTTTATTGTTGAAAACCATATTGACACGGCAACAGAGGAAGTTTGAAACTGTTTTCTTGATTTATTTCATACAAATGATCAGTTACACGACAGTTACAAGTGGTAAGATACGTTATATTTTTAGTATTTTAAATTTTTTAAGAATTGATGAACGCTATGTATTGAATTTTTACACGGCGGTAGATTTTGCTACTCATTCTGGATTCAATCGGGATTTCGACCATGTTCGACTGGATATTCTCGTTTTTCGGGTGTCGAAGGGTACGTTTTTTTCTAAATCGAAACCACGAGACTTGAATTTAAGCGTGATTTGAAAATTATGAATTGATTTTTTAATTTTAAGCATGGTCCAGGGAATACTCTTTACGCCTTCGACTTTGACCAGACAATTGTGGCATTTGACTCGGAAGTGGCCATTTCTTCAATTCTCAAGAGTAAGATTCCCCAACGGATTATTGAATATTACAATGGTGGAAATTGGGCCGCCTATTGCCAAATGCTCATTGATCATGTGATTTTGACGGATGGTGTTTCACTTGAGGAGATTATACAAAGTGTCAAACGGCTAGAATTGACTCCTGGTAAGTAAAATCGACATACGTAAATGCATGAATAAACGGCTGCCATGAAATAGGTTATTCCATAAGATCGCGAAGTTCGAATTATTTGATGCAGGCACTGCCGGTACTGAGAAAGTTATCCGAAGTTCATAACGATTCATATTCTTGTACTTTTTTTCAGGAATGGATCAACTTCTCCATAAAGTTCAAGCACGCGTTGAGAAACATCGAAAATCACGCTTTATCATTATTTCCGGCTCGAACGATTTGTTCGTAGAATGTGTGTTGTCAAATTTGGATCCACCCATCCAACCCAACGCCATCATATCAAATAGTGCAACTAGGACAAAGCAGGGTACCGGTGAACCGCGGCTAATCTTTCGTGCACATCATGACCAACGGAATTGTCGAAAATGTCCAAGGAATATGTGCAAAGGAACTGCCCTCGAGCTGTTTATTGAGCAGAATGGGCCATTCGAAACCATTTACTATGTGGGGGATGGAACGAATGATGTGTGTCCTGCACTCAAACTTACAGACAGGGATGTCCTTTTTGTCAGAAAAAATCATGCTTTGGAGACCGTCATCGCTAATGGATATTTTGTTGACTCGAGAGTAGATATCAGCGCAAAGATCTATTATTGGGAGACTGGGGAAGATATTGAAGCTCATATGAAACTTTAAACTAAAAATTTGTGATGTTCTTGTGACCATCAGCCGCAGCCATCGATAGGAATATTCGAATAGAAATATTCGTCGATTGCCGTGGATTAAAACATAAAAATATTTTTCATTTTATTTCTTCGACCTTCTATTAACCGACCATTCATTTCATTCATGTTATACTCATCTATTACCACGATTTGAAATTACGAAATAGCCTGGAGTTTTTAGCGAAGAGCGAATTAGTACACTAGTATTTAGATAATATTGAGAGGGATTCTTCATAGGAAATTTTATTTCGCAAGAGGTCTCACACAGGGACTTTAACAGAATATACGACAATTTTTGGACAATTTTTGGTTCTTCAGTTCAAAATTGCCGTGCATAACCGCACTCAATATTTACGTTATTCTATCGTTATTCTACAGAACGAAGGGTTAACCCCGCTTCCACGAATTATAAGCATTTCTACCCCTTCTTGGGGAAATGCAGAAAGTTTCCAAACGCTAACCAAAGTCGTCACTCCTGTGAGTTCCAACTGCCGGTTCAACAAACAGAGCCCAAAAATGTCCTTTGGGTTCTAGTGATGGGCTTTCCCCTCGAAATTTTAGCATACGCGGTCCATATGATATGGCAAGTCCTTACTGTCCAAGTGAAAAGAATAACGTATGTGTATAACTCACATTAATTTATATAAATAAAGTTTTATTTTCTCAAGCTAGAAATATTGCGAGGTGGAATAAGCGATGACAGTCGTGGTGAACTGGTACGTAGCCTCCGGTCCGTGAATTGAGTCCAGCCCGGTTTCACATAAAAATGAGCTGGTTACCACATATTGGCCAGTGCAGCTACGATGACTGAATTATAAATCCTTTCGTTCCGACTCCGAGAAACGTTCTTGCTGTAATTCGTCTGAGTTTGATATTCCGAAATCTTCAGAAATGAGAGACACCTTCCGCAAATTTTCGAAAGCTTCTGCTTGGAATGATCTCTTTCGCCCATTGTAAGTCTAAACAAATATTATGTTAGGGATTGAATTGTTAGAACGGCTATTACGTTTAATCACTCAAATGCTTTGATGACAAATAGGATTGAAAAAAATGATTAATATGGAGCTCAATTTTTTTATAATACCTCGGCGGCAATTTGTAACATCTTTAGACGCCCAGCCTGCCCGACTTGCTTTATCATCGAGGTCAAGTAACCCTCCGAATTTTGCAGAAGAATGTGCGGATGGTCGTATTCCTAAAAAAAAATGATGAATATCGTAAGTATTTGTACTAAATAAATGGTGTGAGATGTATGGTTCGCAATCACATTGATTTTTAAAATAATTTGAATGTTTTAACCATAGGGGTTCTATAAATTATCAAGCGACATCTGATGTGACCGAATTGTTGGTACTCTCTGGCTTACCTTGAGATACCCATTGTCGAGGACTAGAATTTTGTCACAATCCATGACACTCTGCAAACGATGCGCTATTGTTATGATAGAGCAGTCTGCAAACTTCTCTCGAATCGTTTTTTGAATGAATGCATCCGTCCTGTATTCAAAATTGTAAATTAAATTGCGTATCTAATTTGAAGATAGCTCAAAAATAACCTCGGATCCACGTTGGCCGTCGCTTCATCCATGACGATAATCCTGTTTCTTCTAAGAATAGCTCTTGCCAGACAAACGAGTTGTCTCTGGCCAACACTGAAATTGCCACCGCCGTCAGTTACACCGAAATCGAGTGCTGGAACTGCGTCTTTTAATTCAACCTGAATGTGTAAAATAAGAAATTGAATGGAAGGTCAAAATTACCTAAACAGACAGGGAAACTTCGGAATTTCTATCACAAATCCGTATTCTGTCATTCGTAGGAAAAGCCATCATAATGTCGGACGACACCATCCCCGGCATGTCTATAACCCATTTAGAAATACAGGAACCTAACCTCTTCCAAAACCTTCCAAAGTTCCTCATCCTTGAATTGGTCGAAAGGATCCAAATTATGTCGCATTGTCCCTGAGAACAAAACTGGTTCTTGTGGAATGATTGAAATATTTTTACGGACATCATGGAGCCCGAGTTCATTAATTCGGAGGCCGTCAATGGAAATGTCTCCTCGAGGTTCTGTTAGTCGAAAAAGTGCAGCGACAATTGAACTTTTCCCTGCTCCAGTTCGTCCGACTATTCCAATTTTCTCATTTGTCTGAATCTCAAACGTTAGACTCTTTAATACGTCCTTTTCACCATACGAGAGAAACACCTCCGAGAATTTAATTGCCCCAGCGGATGGCCAAGACTTCTCAGGTTGCTTTGCTGGAATAAGGCAATTCTATAATTATTTCCATTCTTTATCTACTACAGTATGACTTTACCAGAATTGGGTAGAAAACGCATTGCGTTCTGATAAAGTCCTATTTTATAAAGCGAAGAGAAAATGCAAACCTGGTTCTGACTCTAACGGTGCTTCCGGGGTGACTTTCGAGTATTCTAACATTCGCTCAACGGAAATCATAATATTCTCAGTTTCAGCCGATTGGCGAACTCCCCATTGCAAATTCATGTTGAGTAACATGGCTGAAGAGATGGCTAGTCCAATATTTCCACTATCGGTTGCTGTACAAAAATATATATACTCCGATTAATTGATTCACGCCGGCAAACCAAACACCTGAAATGCTCATAATTTATGACTCACAGGAAGAAATGACCAGAAAACTGAAGGCAATCAAGCTCAAGTAGACGACCGATATCAATTCTAGCCAAACTGCAAGCCAACGACTGGTTGAAATAAATAAAAACCATGCTGAAGAGTTGGAGTCCTAAAAAAATGAAAGGTTTTATGATCCAACATATTATCAATCGCTATCTGGTGGTATTTTGAATTTCGAACCTGAAACAATCCAAATTGATGAATGAGAATCCCTTGAGAACCAGAACTTCGGATCGTGGCTAGTCCTTGCAGTGATGCCGTCAAGTGAGTGAATATCGGACTCCTCGCTATTAGTCATAACAAAATTAGGAAAACAGTGATATTTAATTGGTTTTAATTTGACGTGGTTGCGAATTACTTACTCAACGCTTCCACACGCTTCACAGAGCGAGCTGAACCAATGTAAAGTCTCCGAGTGTAAAAGAAGGCGATAAGAACGAAGACCGTTGGGATTAAAAGGTAATAATTTGAGATGCTAACGACAGCAATGATTCCAATGGCTTGGAGAAATATTTGTACGGAATCGTAAATTGTCTCGGGAAGAAGTTCATCCAAAGAAGCCAAATCTTTGGTGAATCGATTCATTATTCGACCCGAAGGATTTTCATCAAAAAATTTGGTGGGAGCTCGTACAAGACTTTTGAACATCACGTCGTGCATATTAATAGCAATACCCATGGAATATCGGAAAAACCCAAGCGTGTTGGCAATAATTACAATTACAGCTGCCGATACAAGTCCTGCGTAGATATAAAGATACAAATCTTCGTCAAAATCGGAGTCGGTTTCCGCTTCTCCTGTTTTATTCTTGGCTGCGTCCTCCGCCTGGTTAGTCCTGAAAGTAAACATTTTTACCGTTTGATCTAAATGTCTCTATTGTTATATTATTTTTGTATTACTGCATTGATTTGACGACCTACCAATGCGACAACCAATACTCGCACCCGTTCAGGAGTAGTTGAGTCAATATGAATCCGCAAAATATAATAATTGTGACAAAAAGTGACCCACTGGCTCTGAAATAAGCCCAATATGTTTTCATCGATACACCACCGGCGGCCATTTGTTCCAACTTGGCTTCAGGGCCTTCGTCATCTTCATCCTCAAATTTATCATCAGTTAGTGCCGCCGGTTTATTCTTATTGGAAAAAAGTGGTAAATGAAATTTTGCAAACATGAAAATTTTAATATTTCAGAAAGCCACACTTACAGTTGTTAATGAAATTTGGCTTCCTTTTCGTTGACCCTCATTATCATCTGCACTTATTAGACCCAAGAAGTCTATATCTTGCTCCACGAGACTCTCATAAGAACCTTGGGCTAAGATTTTGCCCTAGTGTAAAAATTAATAACGTTATGAACAACAATTTCAGCAGTTTTATCCAAAATACGAAGTTTTCGCTTACGTTTTCTAGAACAATGATGTGATCAGCGCTCGGGAGGTATTGAAGTTGATGCGTGACCAGGATGCAAAGTTTGTCACTTAAATAACCTTTGACACATTTCTCGAAGATATGACGGCTTACTCGAGTGTCAACGGCACTAAGAGGATCGTCTAACAAATATATTTCGGCGTCTTGGTACAGAACTCTTGCCAAACTGACTCGAGCTTTCTGGCCTAAAATGTAAGCACAGTCTACATTAGCCTGGACATACTTCATACACTCCTATTTATGACTGTGGGGTTTGAATTGTTATTGTAAATATTAACATCGAATAATGTATCCCTAATATGACAATCGACTCGCATACAATGTATGTTTGAATGCAGGAGTTAGCATTCTAACGGAACAAAAACAAAGAAACGAACCACCACTAAGTGAGACCCCACGCTCTCCGACGATCGTCATATCTCGATATGGCCATTGCTTCATATCTTCCTCCAAGGCACACACAGAGATAATCTCATTATACCGCTCTTCGTTGAATTCCCGACCAAATAATATATTCTGTTTGATATTTCCAGAAAAAATCCAAGGTTCTTGAGCTCCATAAGATACTCTTCCTTTTAGAACACATTTTCCACTTGAAATTGGGAGCTCAGAGATTAGACAGTTCAAAAAAGAACTCTGGAATTTGATAAAAAAAAATTGACCGTACTGACAAGTTTTCTGAGACTGTTTTCTCTTTCCTATTCAACCAAGTATTTGCTTCAATAATTTAGAGGTACCTTCCCAGATCCGACCGAGCCAACGACCATAATCAGTTTGTTGCCCTGTAGATCAAGGTTGAGATCTCTCAGGGTCTCTCTGTCACTGGTCCAACTGTTTACATTGAGAAATTAAAAAACAACGTTGATAACCAAATAACACTTAACCACTGCGTGCGGAATTTATTACCTCGCTGATACGGATTTTATTTGAATTCCACCAGCTAGTTTAGAGCCGTCGACAACGTTTTGAGCCCCCGCGGGAACCAGTTCCATCCCTTTGCCATGTATTTGTTCATCTAGCATCATGTAAGCCTGACGATTTGACCACAGCATTTTAGTTTCAAAATTTAGGTAAGGACCACGACGATTAAAATACTTACCTGCATTCGGTTAAGCGAGACAATGATTCCTCCCAAACCCGATGCTCCCGTTGGTAACGCAAATAGGACAGTGTGAAGAAGTGTGTTAAAAATGGCGACTGCAAAAAATATCTTGTCCGCCCTTAGATTTAGATTTTGTTTTATTCAAGTGTCAACCAATTCAACAAAGGATAAGAATACAACTTAAATATATAATAAATATAAATACCAAATATAATATATATAAATATACCTTAAGGGGTCATTGCTGATGAAAACAAAAGCGACAACGGTAAGAATCATCACGAGCTTGGCGGACATATGGAATAATGCCAAATAAGCGCCCTGCAAATACGCTCTCTGCGTCAAAGCATTCACCTCGAATCTAAATAAGGATTAAGTACAATAGTTTGCAAAATCTGCACAATTTGGTTTACAGCATCTAAGATAACTATCTTACTTTCGTAGTTGATTAATCAATGTTGAGAAGGGTTTTTCCCAAGCGTACATTTTGATGACTCTCATTGCGATGATAATCTCATTCATGAAACCTGTATATATATTGTCCAGACAATTAATTTGCATACTTGTATGATTCAATGCTTTGGAATATCACACTAATAATGAATAAAATCAAATAAAATCGTACCAGCTCGAGTGTCTGTTCGCTTCGCGATACGCATTCGAAAGATTGTGGAATATTTGCCGACGAGATCTGCGAAGAAATGGAGAATGGCCCAGGATTATGTCAATAAATAAAAGCTTTGAATTGCCGAAAATAGTGCGGTTTAGAAAGATAAATTTACGATGGCTTACATTGGAGAGGCAACATGAGGGTGATGAAGCCGATTCCAGCAAATGCCGCTACTCCCAACTCTTCCCACAATAAATACGTAAAAATGAGAAGTTGAATTGGGCCACCTATTATATAAGGCATAAAAAGAAGAGCGGTTTCGTATTTGGACATATCATTTGACAACATATTCACAGCTTGACCCACTGTGGTCTCCGTCTGACCTGCTCGACTCAACCGAATCGACTAGAAAGACAAAAATATTGATAAGTTGAAAGGAGTGACATCGACATCTTTCATACGAAAAGGGAGTTTGAACTGAATGTTACATACCTTGCGATAAATTAAAGAAGACATTGCGGTCCTGCATTTCATACCCGTATGAAAAGCATTAAAAACGCAGGTATGAAGGAGAATAACGTAAACGAATGTACTTAAGCACAGTCCTGCTGCAAACAAATACTGCTCCAGTTCAGTGCTGAACGTTTCATCTGAGAATGACTTGATTAGCAATCGAAGGAATACTGGTTGTGCAACTCTAAAAAAAAGTTTTTAAAGAGTCAGCATTTAGAATCATTTTCATTTATTAAACGACATTGGCCGTTCGCAATATATGTATAAAACAAACTGTCAATCAAAGACTACCTAGCAAACATTGTATGTACAACGGACGACCATAAAAACTTACTTAAAAGTACATTCGCTTATGATAAGAACAATTGCACTCCAGGTGTAGGATTTCCCGACTATGGAATACAATGCTCTCATTATACTGGGTTTTTGACCTTTCTCCTTGGCACGGCCATACTCCTTTTCCCATTCTCTATAATATAAAATTATTACATAATTTAGTCTTCCGTTATGAAAATGATTGCCAAAAAGCTACAATTGTTGTTGTTTTAGGAATTTTAATTAGACTGGACTGGTTTTGGCCAATTCTAACTGCAATGACCCTAGGAAGACTTCAGGACTTGGAATTTCACGTGTTCCAATGTCGAATGTGAGGATTAGAATTTCAGGAATTGTGATAGCAATATTTGGGTGAGACCCCCAAAAAGTTACCATCAAAATTCACTTACAGGTAAATTCGTTCAATTGTATTTACAGTGAATCACCTAATAAAGCTCTGGTGACGCTTAGAACGCGGTGCTCAAAAAGGGCCCGGGTCTTTCTCCAGCGTTCTACATGTGACCTAATGGAGAAAGTGGTGTAAGTCTTTGACCTCTGAAACCACCTGAATGAATAAGAGCTCCAGGGCTCTATTAGATCATTTACAGTATATACACTTATTTCACAATTTCTCGTGACGTGGAATCAGAAAACTCCCATCGATTAAAATTTATATTCCCGACTGGAGCACGCGTAATTCGTCCTGAACATTCCAGCTTCATCTGTGCTACGATATTTAAGTGTCTTTCTGATTACGATTTACCTTTCCAAGCGGTCACCTAAGGGGGAAGCACGATCCTCTCTGAGTACATCGTACAAATCGTCGAGTTTCAGAGTCTGTCTACTTCCTTTCCTCAGAAATGGGATAATCCATAAATAAAAAGT
>JAQFYE010004755.1:0-12909 GCA_034694305.1 Protaphorura glebata
CCTCAAATGGATTCTTCTAAAATTTTCACTGAAGCTTCGTGAAAGGAATCCGGGGTTTATAGTGTTTCATTTTCTTCAAAAATATAATTTTTCAAATTTTGAAACGAAATATTCGTTTGTACGGTCAGTGTGAACTTAAGGTCCAGAGCGTGCACCCTTAATAGATTTTTTGGTCCCCAAAATGTATTGAAAGAGTGGTAAAGTCTTTTTGAAATAGTATGGCCATTACCAAGGTGGATAGATTCACTTTGGCCATTACTTACACCCAAGTACGCACAGATACTCATTCATGGCAATAATGATCCTAGGCCAGGTCACACTTCAGGAATCTGCCCCCTAATGCAATGTAGAAAAACTTCATACGGACGCCACGGTTGTATGCCTTTCATGCGTGAGACGTGTCCGTAGCGTAGCGCTATTCTCATAATTTGGCCGAAGCAGGAGATGAAAATATTAGGACGGAATGGTATGGCATTGGCATTGGGATTTTTTAATTTAAAATGAATTTAAGTGAATGAGGAAGGTTCATATTCTTATTTCTTTTCTAATGCAAGGGAGTATATGGCATGCACGGGTGCTAATCTTTTGTAAACGCCTTTCTGCAAAAAATGCAATTGCAAGGAACGGAAAAAGATTCGCCGTGCACTCCCATTGTTCCATCAAATAGTCATTTTGGTCGAGACATATTTAAAACAAACTGGTCTTTCATATTTCAATTTCACTTCAGGCCTTGTGGTCAAGTTGACCAGTCATTCAATCGACGGATGTAGTGCAGTGAGTGTATTACTAGGTATAGTCGTGGTTTTCGGGCATCCGTTTAATAAGCTTAAAATTTGTGGTGCGTAATCACTCAAATTCAACCCAAGGCTATTTGTGTCTGGAATGAAAGACGATCAATGGTATATAGAAATGCATGCTCCAAGCAGGCACGATAACTAACAACAAATATGTGAATTTGTGGAACAATAAAATAAACATCTGTGATTGCCAAAAAAAATGGGGAAAAAGTGCAAAGTATTAATTTTGGCACTTGTTTTAATAGTTCGAACTCAAGGAATTTTTGGTGAGAGTCAAGAACTTGAACAAGAGCGTGAGACCTCGCGTAGCCGCGACCGTGAGACCTCGCGCGGCCGTGACCTAGAGACTTCTCGTAGCAGCGACCGTGATCGTGAGAGAGAACGCGCTAAGGAACGGGACCGGGACCGTGATTCAGCTCCGACGAAAGCAGCCTTACCAGCTCTTAAGTCAACACCAAGTGTTTCAGTCGAACTCGGACTAAATAGCTCTGAAAGTGTTCGTCATGATTTAGAATATTCCTCTGTGTCATTTGAGGATGATTTCCCAGACCGAGACCGTGACCGTGACCTCGATCGTGGCAGAGACCCTAGTGCCGGTGCAGGTGAACGTACAAACTATTGGCAATTTAAAAAAATGCCGGATGCCGAAAATAATTATCAAGATGGGTCCGGCCCGTCTGACGATTACGATGTGAGCGATGCGACAGAACATTTTGGTGAAGCGACGGGTCCATCGATTCAAAATACTGAAGTTCGATATCCACCGGCCGAAGATCGATTTATTACAAGACATTCTAAAAGGCTTACACTTCCGACCTACACGACAATTTATAGAAATAATAGGATAATTCGGCATGGGCCACGCCGGGGGAAGCATGGACGAAGGGGTCGAGGGCACGGCCCACCGCCATCCCATGGGCACCACCATGGGCACCACCATCATCAAGAAAACCATCATCATCAAGATACACACGGGTCATTCCAGAAATTTGTGCCCAGTTATATTTCTTTTGGGCCGATACAAGGGCATCCACCAAGTGTGGGAAGTCATAGTAGCATGGCCCCCGTGTATGTTCCAGCGCGCGGTAGGGGTCATGGTCATGGTCATGGTAATCATGGCAGTCATTCACATCATAATCCTTTCACCGTTACGCCCTCTGGTGGAGCACCACCGCTCCCACCATTACTAAACAACATGCATGGTGGACCACCCCACCATCTTGGTCCGCCAATGGCCGCCATTTATATTCCTCCTTCACCAACACCTTATATTGCTCCGAATCGATATCCCGCATCCCTTCCATACAAAGATGATGATGACGAGGACAAGTACTACTCAAACTATTATCCACCGAAATCCACCCCGTGGAAATACTCGTCCAGCAGTAAACGACCAACACCAACGTACCGATCCAAACCTAAAAATCCTTATGGTTCTCAATCTTCCTCTGTGTACATTCCTGTACCTCCGGGCTATAATCGAAATCGAAATCGCCATCCAAATCCTGCTTCGACATCTGCTCGGCCATATTACCAATCCCCTTCAAATTCTTACAGTTCCTCTCGTCCTGGACAACTTTACCAGAAACCAGAACATTCTTATATGTCCCCGGGAAAATCCGCGTATGGGTCACCACCAATGAATTTCGGTCAACCGATGCATAATTTTGGCCCACCGATGAGCTCCTATGGCAAACCACCACCTATCATAGGAGAAATGCCGACTAGTATTTATGAACCCACGGATGAGATGTACAGATACAAAAACGATCCACCGACTACACAAAGTACTTACGGAAATAATAATGGACCATTTGAAACTAACTTCCCCAGAAATCAATATGGCGGCGGAGCAACTAATTTCCCAAGCAATCAATATGCCGGTGGTAGCGGAGGGAGCAAAACTCGATACAACGATTGGGATTCAACAGAAGCATACGGTCATGGGGGTTCTACAGAATTGCATGAAACCATGGCTTATCCAAAATCACCAATTGCCGAAGTTCGACCACCGACGAGACCGTACCGCCCGCCTCCATTTTACAAGAATATTCCTTACGAAAATGATAATTATAATGAGTACTCTTCAAACAGTTACCAATCGACAGAAAACTTACACCCAACGCCCCCAACCAGGAGAAATCGCCCCCCTCCGAATTATGATACCCGGTACAATAGTCCAGGACTATCGATGGACCCTAAAATCGTTGATTGGATGCCCTACAGTACGAAGGATTACCGAAAATTAAGAAATCGTCACGGCCGAGCCAAATCCGACAAGAATCGACGATATTCTACCCTTCCAGATCCTATTCAAAGTCACAGGCCTGACCCTGACCACGAGAATTATCCCAAACTAACTTATGATGCACTCAAGAAACGAGTCATAGCTCTGACTGCTGCCGGAGACCTCCAAACGTCATCAACGAATTCGGAATAATTATGAAGACTGAGTTCAAAATATATTTGGATGTTTAAATCGTTTCTAGAAAAACTGAAAAATGGTCAATTTAAGGTAGTGTCTGAGGTCAGCTCAGGTTTTCCTGTTAAAAGCGGGGATTCTATTTGGCAGGTTTTCTGCAAATTCGCAGAATTAAATTGGGAAAAGTCATTAACTTTATTTGCATCCTATCATTTTCCGATTATCTGATATTTGGTGCTGAGGGCCAATTTTGTGAACTATTGCAGATCCCTCGTCGCATGAAATCCCAGCTTAAAGATTTATTATTACGCGGTCAGTTCAATTATAAAATGACCGATGTGATTTTGGTTTTGTCATAAAGATAAATTTTTAAAAGCGAAAATACAAAAAAAATACTAAGGAGGTCAGACGCACTATGCACTAATATTATTTTTTCAATCAATGGGAATACTCCTTCAGTTCCACTTATCATTCTGTGTTTGAAGCAGAATTCTGTCTTGTTTTGTACGAATTTAGGTTAGATTTGAAAATAAATAATTTAACACGTGCCTGGGTTCAGATGACTAAGTAATTAGAGTAATGTTGAATAATTAAATCTCATCGTTCACGAAGCAGAAGCAGAAGCCAGGTTTTGAGTTAAATCGATCGTAGAAAGTACAATTAAAATGTACAACAAAGTGAATTCGATTAGATTTGGCAGACAGAGTGAACAAATTAAATCTTTAGATTTAATTGGAAATGAACTCACTCGACCTTTAATTATGGTATACTCGTAGAAACAAGTACCAGTTTCTTAACGCAAAAAATGAACCACAGATATTTCTATTTTTTCTTTTGTGTTATCATTTCTATTGTTGTTGGCTTGTTGTGTTCAATAACCGTAACAAAGATGAACCGATTCCTTAATTCACACTCCAATTAATTTAAACGTACATGTTGGGTCACAGTCATTATTACATTACATTGAATTTAACCCATCCAACCATTGCACTATGAGATTTATCTGAAGTGCGTTTCCATTTTTATACATTGGATTGTGTGTTACTTGAGAGATTTTTGGTTCGAATTTTGCTAATTTTCTCAAATTACGTAGTCTTACATGTACAATCAGATAAAAATCACTCTTATTTAAATTTTAATGAGTTTTGTTGGCATAAATCTCACTATGTTCTTTCTAAATAGACGCCATAACAATAAAGGATTTTAAGGCGCTTGGAGTTTCATCGATCCATTCCAAGTCGAGAATAATAAACTTTGGATTACGCCTATTTAACGATTTGGCAAGTTCAGACAATAAAAGCCATTTTAATTTAAAATATGAGCTTTCTATTGGAAGATCTCACTGTGGTTTCCAAATTAGTAGATTATGGCTATTAGTGCTGACCCAATGACAATGGGATTTGTAGAGGCACGTCATTCAAACGATACGATATTTTTGAGACGAAATTTCACCACTAAAGCCAGATTGATCCGAAAGCACGAGTGAAATGAAATAACGAACTATTAAGATTTAAATCGAAAAAAGCTGAGAGGTGAGCTTAAACATTTTGGCCACTTTTGTCAGATAGCATGTTGGACGAATAAGGAAATGTATATCTTCAAATGACGATGACAAGCTATCTCTCCATCGAAATCACATCTTTGGTCGTCTGAAGGTTTCATTGAGTACTCGCGTGACATTTCTTGCACTACCAGGATGTGTATTATACTAAAAATACGACAAAAGTGAATGCAATGAATTAATTAGTAAAGAAAATAAGAAGGAAATTTTGGTAGGGTGGAGTTCTTTTTTATTTGTCATTTCTTTCCATTGTATCCAGAGAGAGTGCATTATTTGTCTCCTGTCATTATTCAATTAATTTTAATGCACATTTGCATTAAACTTGCAATACATGTGGAATTAAAATTTCAAGCACTGAGAGGCTTCTTTTTTTCGCACTCGAGGTCGACCGATTCTGAAGCGTCGACTGACTCTGTGCTTTTTAGGGTACATGCAGATACGACCTGTCGAGATTCTTCAATCTCAGAAACCTTCTTTGATTGAAATGTGACTTTTTTGTCACGTTTCAAGTCATACCGAACTCCAATGCCAATATTTTGAAGACCTAATAAATCTATCTCATTGTCAGTATCAAAATAATATTCAATTGGTTTCCGACGATAGAATTCTTTCTTTGTTGGATTCTCGCCCGTAAAATCGTAAGTGTGACTAGAGTATTCTTCGGGCTCATCTTTGGAATCTTTAATTTCCTCACAAGTCTTTGCAAGGAGTTTGGTGACCTTTTAAAAAATCGAGGTTAATTATTAATTTTATTTTTAAAACACATATAGTAATTGAGTGTCTTACATGCTGCACTGCCATGAATTTTGGACGGTAGATGGGATAAACATTTTCAAAATTTACTCCCAAGAAATTGATCATTCTTGCAATTTCATAACGGGATAAATGTGAGCTGTAAATTCCACGAAAAATATCAGGTTTCTTCACATACACAGCTTGTGAGTCCTCATTCCAATGAGTTTCATCCTCCGTGGGGTAAACAGGGGTTCGAAACATGTCACATTGGAGGCTAATATTGCACACCTATAAATTGTACAGATCTTATAAAAATTCGAGCATTTCGAGATTATTTCTTTCCCTTTCTGTACTCTAGTTAATGTTACACTTACATCATACATGGCATTAAAATTGCCATCCGAACAACTTGAATTATTGTTCACTTGACGGCAGGAGTAATGAAAGTGAGATTCAGGTCCACTTGCATGGGAACTGGTCGTCCAGGATTTATAACCAGGCAATTGTTCAAGAAGAATGCTGAGATTCAATGGGACATGAATTGACTCATGATATTCGAGATAAATGGACCGGAGAAATTGGATCGAACTGATAACTAGAAAAGTCAAAGTGAATAAAATGACATTATACAAATTCAATGCTCATTTAAGGGCTAACTTAGGAGTTTCCAGTTCCAATGTACATATCTAATTTATTCTTATACGAAATTTCAAGAGAATTATTTAAACTGACATGGAGTCCAGATCTCAAAGCGAATATCGGCAGAATAAGTGAATTCTTCCTTCATAAAATCCAGCAATTGTCTTTCGACCATTCCTCTTGTTGGTAATTCATTTACATGGGGCATGCAAAATGTAGTGTCAATGTAAAGTCGCGTTATCGCTTTTAGTGCTCCACATTTGTGTAATAACGGAAGAGAGTCACGTAAGTCTTGGAGGGTCACACGACAATTTCCAGTATAAAGAACTCGCTCTTCATTTTCATCTCCTTCACCTTCTCCTTGGGGGCGTGGTTCGATCAGAAGCCTATTTGAAATAATTAAATGTACCATAATTAATTCAAACAGCCTTGCCAACGCTAGGTATAATAGGTAAAATCATTTCTTCGGCCCACAAAGCATGGACCGAATGGTAAAGTCTTTAATCAGTTTATATTTTCCTCACATAATACTTCCGGCATTATGCCCTGCTGAAATTGGAGTCACGTCGACAATGGAGTGGTTTCGTTGCTCACTCTTGTTTCCAAAAATTAGTCGGATTCGACGATTCGTTTCAAGGAAAACAATTTTTGACTTTCGACGGAGATGTTGAAGGAGTCGGAAAATCCGTTCATTCGTCAGTTGATCACTCGGCTGACTCGCAGTTGTAATCCAATAAATCAAGTGATTATAGCAAAGTTCATGCATGAAAATAATTCCAGAGAAATCAGGTGATTTGGAGAAATTGTACAAGAAACCAATGTTAAGAACGTCTCTGATAATATCTGTGAAAGTACACTACATTCTAATTTTAATAACTCTTTCACTGAATCCTTAAGCCAATTTTTTGGTTGGTTTTCAATAATCGTGCGCTGCAAATACATTGCCATCCACGTTAAGTTTTCTGACACCGGTTAGCATTGGCGAAAATACGTAACAAATAAAATTGAATATAAAGGTACCGTTGATCCAGTACATATGTCTTGGCGTGACTTGATTACTCTGTGCATTGATGTCTCCAAAAGTCAGGTTTGGAGAGTTAATGAAGCCAATAATAACCTTACAACCACACAAATCAAGGTCAATGAGGATTTGCCTGCTTAAGTACTGATGGAAAGTTCGTTTGGAATGTAACACAATCAGAAAGGTTACCAGCATGAATAAATTTCAAAAAATTCATGAGGCCATTATGATTTAATCTTGTTCATTGCAATGAAACAAATATGTATCTGTGTAAACCTCTTTATGAACGCGACATTCTTTCCCTAAGAATTAATGAGTGATATTAATAGTATGTGGAAAAAGGGAGGTTCTCGTCAGAATTCACTCCAAATTTGTTAATCGTGTGTCCGATCTACTGGAGATTAAAAAAAAGTACTTCCACTTCAATACACAAAATACGCATCAAATGCAACAGCTGTCTTGAACATTTTCTAAAAATGTGTAGATGTGTAAAGTGTAAATACTAAATGAGTATTAGAAAAACTCATACAGAAAGGATTCCGGTTTCTTATACTTTTTTCTGAGTAACATGTAAATTGTTGTACCCTCGCCGTTCTTTAAAGAGCAGTTTAAAGAGCAGTTGAGTATCACGATCCAACAAGCTATTGTTGTTTTATCCTTTTGTGAGCAAATTATGTTATATGGTTTGCTCCACCCATGATGAGTGCAAAACTAAGAATACGGGATATCGGAGAATATTTTGTGTAAAATCTCTAAAACGATGCAAATGTCGTTGATTGTTGACAAAAATGTTTAAGAAAGTTTACCCTCGGCGTAATGAGTCAAGAAAAAGGCTCGACTGTTGTTCCAACCCTGTTGAGTGGAATGCTGATCTTTGGAGAAAGCGTTCACAGATAAGTAAGGAATCTCCCCGAGTGGTCCAAATTTTAGTTTTTCAGGAAGGAGACCTTCATTATAACTCTGAAATTATGTTTTTAATTGTACTGTCATTTCAATAAAAAGTTGTAGGTATGTAATTCAGAATTAATTCTGGCCTTACGTGAATCATTGTTGCGGGAAGCTGGAGAAATCAATATTATATTCCGCACATATTCCGCACTGGTGACTTTTTGAAATGCATGGATTATTGAAATTTCAGTCATTACGATATTCGTCAGAATTCTGACGGATTTGAGAGTAATTGCATTGTTTCCGACGTTCGTCTCCCAGTAAACGTTTCAAAAGACCAAATACAGGATGTACAATTAATTACATGTAATTCCTGTGCGTAATTTTATACAAATCCAGAGCAACTTTCTCGGCATTCATAAGGAAATAAGAAAAATAGTCGCAGTTGGTTGGTTCACTATCCAGATTAGAAGTATCATTTGAAGTCCTTCCTTTACACGAAACCCTATACTACTCGTAACTTACATTTTATTCATTGAGTTATCGTGTTATAATGTTATTACTTAGGTAATTAAGTTAGCTGAATAATTAGGCAGTCCCCACTGATGACACTCACTGATAAATCAATGTGACATTTTCGACGATCGTGTTGTATGAACTATAGAATTGATAACTATAATAATAAAAATCAACAAATGTTTTTAAGCCGTTGAAGCCATGGATATTTGCGAACGTCGAATAGTTTTTAACGGATGACATGACTGATTTTCTTTTGAATAATAACTGGATTGGATTGGATTGGATTGGATTATTTATTTACGTGTTTTTTCCAAATGCATTCACACATACAAGTATGCTCGTTGATTGTCTCACAATGGTAACACAAAGAATTTGTGCTTAACTAATTAACTTAAATAATTCAATCGTCGATATTTACAACTGAAGAACTTTTATTCAGTTTTCTAGCTTTCGAGAACCACTCCGTTCTCTTCGTCAGGACCCAAGTTTTTTAAAATCTGCTGATGATTTATCAGAACAACAAAAATTACTTAGTCAACAGTCAGCAGTCAACAAAAATCAACAATCCAATTTCTCCTATAAATTATCAAAACTAAATATTGGCAGTCCTTCAAATTCATAAACAATTGATTAAGACTCTTCTTACAAATTTGGAATTCAAATTTAAATAAATTCTATTTTGAAACGAAACGAAAACTCAAGTATCCCTATGTTCCCTCCTCCCAAACCAAAAAGCATATCCCAGCGATGACCAAAATATCTGATATCATCAAATGAATTCCATTGGAATCTTGACGATAGGATTTGACTTTGAAGGCGGGCGTGTGTACAGCAACCAAACTCGATTTCCAACATCAAATATCCCTTGTTTGAAGAAATTAACAATTGTTAGCGAAGGTCTAAAATTTAACTGACGTATTATTCATGTTTTGAATTGGATTACCAGCCACAAGTGTCATGGCATACTTTGAAAGGTCGTCACGAAATACTGGAAATTCGACATTGGATTGGTCACTCAGAATATTCTTGATGCAATTGAAATCGTATGGGCGGGTGTTGGATTCAATCGCTTTTTGACGGTTTATACTCGAATGAAGCCTTTCTTGATTACTCTCTCGTAATGTCAAACGGAAAATCCTTCAGACAAAATATTTAAAATATTAAAGGATAAAATTATCAGTATAGGAGGAATTACTTGACCAAACGCCCGATTCGAGAGAATTCAAAATTCAGAAGTTCAAGATCAGTCCTATTTCTCCACGGTTAATTTCAGTTTACCGCTTAGCAGGGTAGATCTGTCTAAAATTCACTACAAAGTGTTTTTATAAAACAACTAACTTTGTCTAGAGTTCGGGGGGGGGGGGGTAATGGGTTATGCACCACACTGTACATTACTTACTTGTTACAATGAACGAAACTTTCACCGGCTGACACATTGACGATACTGATTTCCGACTCTGGTACATTCTGATCCGGATTTGGTCCCATTTCGATATTTTGAACAATAGGGGCTTCATCTTTTGGGACGTATACAACATTCACACTTATTCCGTCTGATGTCCCAGTTCCGCTATCTTTTAAGATTTCAGCTACTTCGTTGGCATTCGATGCTCTCAGCAATGCCCGCAGTTGAAATAGCATGGCTAAATAATTTAGAGTACATGGGATAATTTATACAAATAAATTTAAACATGCCTCAGAGGCAAGGGACCAAGTCCAGCCTAAGACTGGACATGTGATACAGTTAACGGGGTAACCGGAATAACAGTGGATATAATTGGAAAATACATGACCCGGGTCGATTTGTTAAGTGGTCACGGGACAGGTTTCACTTTCGTAATTTAGAATTGAGCTCACGTGTTCTCTTTGGAAGTTGTAATCCTGGGGAAATAGAGTTACAAGAGTGAACAACTCCATGATGATTAAATCCCATTGTTCCACCAGGAGTAAAACCAGTGTAACAAATTGTTGAAAATTTTTCAATTGTTTCCACCCCATCTTCGCTTAAAATTTCAGCATTTAGAATAAATGTATTATTCAATTGAGAGACCAGTCCGTCTTCCGTGTGACCCAAATACAATTTCTCCTGAAATTTAATTGCGGACGAAATGTTATTTAATGCAGTGCCTTATCACTCAACTCTAAACTACATTTTGAAAATAATAAACCCAAATGGATTTCCAGGCAAAACAACGATTGGGTTTGAACTTCAATTAATCATGTCTGTCCAGAGATATTCACACATAATTTGGTATACTTACATCCTAGACGAATTTGATCCCAAAAACTGGATGATAAGGCATCACCAAGCCGGAGTAATTTGATTTGTCCAACTTACGCTAATAAACGAAATGTAACACATATTTTTGTCTTCTTCAGTTCACTTACTTTATTGATAAAACTGAGGACACTCGAACAACCCAAGGATCCTGCTTCTATGTCATCCCATTTCGACTTCTCGGCTGGGGATTGTGGAACAATTAGTGTCTCGATATGAAGAAGAAATAGCTGGAAGAATTTTGATATCATTTTGGAATTCCAGAAATGCATACGAAATATAAAATTTGTCAACTCACCTTGTGAAAAGGAATTTCACAGCCTTCACTCATTCCTTCCAATTCTTGCACATATCCTGGAAATTCCTTTCGACAAAGGTCAAGAGAGCTGTCATAAATTATTTTCCCTTCCGGAGTGGAAAAAGCTGCAATGGCCGGAGCGAAATCATCATTGTATTTCCGTATGGAATCGTGGATGGAATTTTTAAGCGTCCGACCCTGTCAAATGAAAACATGGTCATTTCACATTCCAATAAAATTTGAAGTTTATTTCCGAGGAAGCTACATCTCATGAAAAATTGGGTTTAAATGCACATGAAGCGTTAGTAATTCTTATTGTGTCTGGGGTTGTTTGTTTTAAAAGTGTTAAAAATTTCTAAAATTCTACTCACGATAGTGTAGCCAACTACGTAATAAGTACCACGAACGTGAATGATAGGAATTTGGTCAAGTCTAGCATCTTCCAACTTTCCCAGTGGTCTTCGGTTTTCTGGCGGTGATTCCATTATCCGTTAATTAGTACTTCGAGATGAAATTCTCTTTCTCTGTAAGGAAAGACAAAATTACTCAGGTCTCTGTTTTCACATTTAATCCGCAATTAATAATTACTACAATGTTTTTAAAGATGAAATTTTCACTAATATTAAAACGTGTCCGAGAAGATTCTAACTATTCTTTTGAATCTAATTTAAAACCACGTCTCACTGCTTATTCCGCCATGTTTTATTCAAGAAAAAACTTACCCCTAGACTCACAGATACTCTGAGAAGGATAACTTCACGAAGCTGTGGCACCAAAAATTATTGTATTTCACTGAAAATTGAGTTAAAATGCAAAGACCTAATAAGCAAAATCTAGCGTTAATATAACGTTGGTAATATGACGTCCTTCTAAATATAACCACTGCAGAATAGTTAAAGTACAATAGTTAAGAGTTAATGTTAAAATACATTTTACAACACAATGTGTATATTACATAACATGACTAATTCATATTTCGTGTTATCAGCCGGTGCAATATGTAATAATTCATTACATACCAGCACTATAGATAACTATTTCTAAATAGAAATACCACTATTGTACAAACATTAATGACTGCTCACTAAGCCATTATGTAACTATAGTTAATAGTAACATCCTATGAATACTCTTGCGCTACCATTAGAAATGTCATATGCCGTATTGTATGTTCATGAAACAGGATAACATTAATATCAGTACAGCAACAGATTTCAGCGATCAGAAATGTATAGAGTTTTCAATCAGAAGTGGTCCGCCCTCTCATTCAAGACAAATTAGCTATCCAAACATTGACAGGATCTGGTAGTGGCAGACACCGATTTGTCTAGTCGACTACGACTAAGGCCATCATACCATAACCACTCTTTAGTGAACGGTTATGTGATAATTATACATATTATGTAATTCCATACAACATGCTGGATGTCAATCTGTAGAGCTATTGTAACATTTAGCTTGTCTACCTCTTTGCACTATCAATCATTATCCCTAATTCTGTGTTAAATGAGTGCAGCGTGGAGACGATATAGAACGTTAACGTACGTTTAAAATTATTTCCGACAGGCCACGATGACCGAAAACGGCGAAATCCACAGGTTTTCTAGATTTAATATCAAAGAAAATTTATTTCCAGCAGGTAAGATAGTGATTTATTTCGATGAGATTTATTTCTATAGGAGAGTTTCCAGGCTCTGTAGCATGTAAGCCATGTGACGCATAGCACTGTATAGCCACTTGGACTGTACATT
>JAQFYE010004756.1:0-12909 GCA_034694305.1 Protaphorura glebata
GCTTCGAGATTTTGGAGACTCAAATTCTGACCAATTCTATCGGTTTTTATTTGTGTGAAAGCTTTGACCCTACCTAGCAGAGAAATGGTCAAATTATCTTGGAAGAAAGTATTAACAAAAGCAGTTAAGGCAGAAAAAAAGAAAGAAAAAGAAAAGAAAAGCAGAAGTCAGTTTTAGGACTTTCTTCCATGCAAGCACTCAACTTGGTCGCAATTTTAAAATTTGAAGAAGCCAGGCAGTTGCCGTCGTCTAGCGGTGGAATTTGTAAGCTATTACTATTCCGAATCTTTACTCACCCAATTTAATTGCATCGAAGAACGTCTTATCTGCTGGGCTAAAGCCCACCAGATAAGACGTTCTTCGATTGCCATCTAGCGGTTGAGATCTGAACTATTTCATTTACTCTTAACCCACCCACAAGCGCCATCTACCGCCAATGACCTGAACCCGGTGATTGAAAGTAAAAGACATTTAGGTTAAATTGAAAACGCCCGTTAGGTGTCGCTGAAGATTCTTAGTCAAACTCACGCAATTATCCCAAACTTATTACAAAAAAAAAACTTCAGTACTCAGAATTAGCCGGGCCAAACCGCTAGGCGGCGCTTCAAATAAATAAATAAAAAAAAACTCATTTTCTAAAAAAACCTTTACCGGATAAAATGGGTCAAAATTGTATTGAATTATTACCCCAAAAAAATAATTGTAAAATATTTGAACATTTAATGCCCCCCCCCATCAGAAATTAAGGCCCAAATCGGGGCCTTTAAAAAAACTAGAATGAATTATATTTATGAAAATGAATGAATGAATGAAAAATACACTATATCTTAATAATAATATTTATTATTATCATTTTTTTTTTTTTTTTTACAATTTATCATTAAATTTTCTTTTGATATATTAAAATTCAATCTACTAACATATAATTATATAAATTATTATGAACTAATGTTACTAATGTTTTTTTTTTGATATTATTATTATTATTTTTTATTCCCGTGCACAAGTACGGCGGCGGTCGGCGGTAACCGGTGACCGCAGTTCGGGGGTTGCCCACTCTCATTCTGTCTGTCCGTCCCGTCCGTCTGCCTGCCTGTCCGTCCGCGTCTGCCCATATGCGATGATTTCCGCCCCAAAAAATAAATAAACCCCCACAAAATCAGCTTTCACAATGATCTCAGAGTTTTTAGCTCTGTCGTCTTTTTTTTTTTTTTTTTGAAAATTTTCCAAAAAAATAAAAAATCATTGAGAAGGCCAGAATTGTAGAGGGCGATTAACCGGTGCGGTATGGGGCTTGTACTCTTGCGGTGTAATTCTTCTCCCATCATCCGGATTTCCAAAATATTTAAATTTACGGGTCACTCCAAAAAAATGATGAATTGTTTTAAAAAAAAAATTCGATATAATTATTTTTTTTTCCCTTAAACTTTTTTGTTATAATTTTTTTTTTTTTTTTTGAACTTGAACGACTGGCACACAACAATTTCAAAATGGACTGACTGGGTACTTTTGTACACACTTTACTTGCACACAAGGAATGAATCTCTTTTTTAATGGTGTGTGTGTCTTTTTCACTCTATCTTGACTCTTTGGGCGGATGAGTCCGTCTGACCCGGTTTCTGAACTACAAAACTTTATTCATATGCAGCAGGCCAGGCCAGGCTAGGCAGCCCAACCCAGAAATGAAAAAAAAAAAAAAAGTATGAGAATGAATCAACATTCCAATCCACGTTGGCAAGTTTTTTTTTTTTTTCATTTCTCCTCACTTCTCGTCTCCTTATTCCCATTCATATGTTGTTATAATACTATAGCCAGACAGACAGACAGACAGACGGACGGACGGACTTTGCGCGTACCACTAACCCCACCAACCGCCGCCGCCGCCGCCGCCCATCCCGCTAGATGGCGCCACTCAACTCAAGTCAACCCAAATGTTAACCAAAAGCTTCAAGCTCCACCCGCTAGATGGCGCCACCTATCCCAATTCCAAAAAGTCGGAGCCAACTGGAAACAATTGAGTTGGTGGCCGTGGAAGAATGTACTAACTCCAGGGCTTTAGCCATGGAGATAGGACTTTCTCCCGAAGAACGACTTATCTCAAGAAATATCACATTCTTCCACATCAGTCACTCAATTAATATGAGCCTAATCCAAATTCCAAATTCCAAAAAAAAACAAAATCTCTTTTAACTCTCTTCTCTAAAACTGAAAAAAACGCGCCATGGAAACGCCGTCGTCGTCAACAAATATCCAAATCCAATTTTCAATAATCAAAACAAACAATCTTTCAAATATATTATTTGAGCAACTAAATTTCTCTCCATTTTTTTATTATCATTCACTCCAAGGATTTCAATTGTAATATGAAAAAAACAAAAACAAAAAAACATTTCATTTCATTTCATTTTCCAACTTATCTTAAACATTTTTTTTTGTATATAACACTTACTTAATTATCAAAAACATCAAAAAACTTGTCTTTATTTATATGTACAAAAAAAAACTGACTAGAGACCCGACAAACAAACAAACAAACAAACAAACGACAAAATCCAAGTTACCTAGGCAACCTAACTATATAACTATATATAAAACATAGAAATAAAAACCACAACAACTTAACTCTATTTTATTATTTATTATTTTAATAATAATCAGCTGAATCTAATAATTTACAATTTGAATTTAAAGTCTTGTACTTGCCATTTTGATGTCTAGGGAAGGTGGAATGGTGTCTATGGTCCAAGGTTGATGATGAGGGTCTACCTTGACTATTTGACCTTGGATTTGATCTTGTTGATTTTGAAGATGATGAGTGTCCAAATTGGTTATTGATGTGTTTGAGTGGCGGGTTGCTATGGGAGATTAAACAGACATTTTGATTTGTTAGAATTAAACTAATTGCGGTTGCCATGGGGAAATAGAAATAATGGATATATGTATAGACAAAAGTTTTTTAAAAAGGAAAACACTGAAAAAAAAAACTGAAAAAAAAACAAAAATGAGAGCTTAAAAAATAACCAAGTGCCTCTGCTATTTCGTCCCGGTTTATCTCCACATCTTAACGTTGCCGGCTCTTCAAATTCACCAGCCCCTACAACGCTGCCATATTTTTCATTATCTCCAATCATTTTATGATGATGGTCCGTCCTAAACCAAAATAATATATACGGATTCATCAGTAAGTGTCTCTAACTTTAAAAAAAACAACTGAGTGCCCTGGCCGTGAAAGAAAGTCCTAAGTCCCGGGCTAAAGCCCGGGACTTAGGACTTTCTTCCACGGCAGGCACTCAACTAAAATCATACCTCTGACTGCCACCACCACCGCCGCCACCTCCCAACCCAGTAGATTGAATCAAATAAATCCAAATATAACTATCCATATAAATAAGTATGCTGAGCAAAAAACTTCCAATCAAATTCAATAAAAATAAATAATGAATAAAATAAATAGTTTGAGAGCATAAATAAGATTTAAAAAGATTATAATTGGTTGCTATGGTGAGAACATAGTTGTTGACATTATTCATGAGCAATTCAACCGTTGAGTAGTATTCGAATAGGTTGATGATGTTTATCTCGATCTATATACAGATAGTTGGGGATAATATTAATAATTATTTTAGTAACTGGGTAACCATGGGAATTCGAAAAAGTAAACAAAAAATATTTACATAATTAAAATTATAGTTGAAATTGATGAGGGATCTGAGTTCCTTTGTAGTGTCACGGATTTCATTCAAACCTTGTTGGATTTTACCTAGGCTTGATTTAATTTCATTCACGTTTAAAAGTTCGTAGAGTAATGTGTTGTTTGTTTTGGACTCGACGCAAGTGTCACTGGTTGCCTAGGTGATTTGGATTTAGTTATTACATTGTTTTAGATTTTAATTAAACAAGTTAATTATGGGACTAACCACGGCAACGACGAGCCACCCGGAGACAACGCACCAATTGACTATTAGGACGACTAAGCCTAGGACGCTAAACCTATATACACAAGTTAAAATAAACATTTAAATCCCATGGAAACGGGCTTTAAAAATCAACCATAACAACCAGATAAAAACTTACGCTATAAAACTCCTCCTCGAATTCTTCACCAATCCATAGATAAGTAACAAATTAATCAAAATAAAGATAACATAGAATACGAGTACAACGACCCAACGGTAGTATTCTACCATGGCAACCACTCCTGAATAATTGGTAACAAACAAATGGGTATTTATCCCATTGATGAGTTCATAGTTAAATGTTAGGTTGTAGTTGATGATCCGAATGTAGTTGAGGATTGAATGAGAGTCTGACGTATTTTCCTATTTATTAAAATTGGTAAATTGTTTTGTTTTTAACTTAAAACTGGTTGCTATAACGATTAACAATTAAAACAAAAAGTATTTACCTGCTGCTCATGGTAATTCCTCTCAATATTATTCAAGTTCAATTGAATGTTATTGTTTATGATTGTTTGAGACTCAATGGTTGCGTTGGAGATTAATAATACATTCTGTTCGTACAATCTTATGTAGTTTGTTATTTTGGCTAGACTATTGTTCAGCTCATCGTTGTAGTAGAGTGAAAAACCGATCGTCGTGCTAATACACACACGCGGGAGAGAAGAGAATTTAGAATAGATTATTACTATGGAGAGATTTTCAAATATAAATGTTTGTTTCCATGGAAAATTGGGCTTTTTTTTTTAAAAATGAATTTATTCAGTTGTCATGAAAGTTTAAAAAAAACTAAATCCAGTAGCCATGGAAAATCGAGTTTTAAACAAATAAATCCAGTTACCATGGAAATCCAATTAGAATAAAAGAAAAATATCAAACTCACCAACACCCAATGCAAACAATAAACAATAAACACTTATTAATAATATAATTAACACGACTCAATTTTTTTTTAAAACAACAACTAAAACTGAGTAAATAAATCAATAAATTAATAAGAATAACTATTAGTATGACTGCTGGCAATGTTCCTATTATCCCAAGACTCTCAATATAAACTTCATTTTTAATACTATAATGTTGTTTATTTAATTTTGTGAAATTTTTATAAACGTGTGGTATTTTATGGTAGAATAAGATTAATTGATTTGTTGTTGTGTTCATTGTTTATTATTTTTTTATTTTTAGAGTTTTTGAGTCTTTGGTTGCTGTGGTGAATAGTAATAATAATAAAAGTTTGTTGAGAAAGTGTTTCTTGGGGTGTTTCACTAGTGTTATCGATTTCCCGCGGATTTGGCGCATGACCAATTGTTTTGTTTGGTTCAAAGTTGACATTAACAATTGAGTGCTTGCAATGGAAGAACGTCCTAAGTGCAGGCCTAAAGGCCTGCAGTTAGTACTTTCTTCCATGCAAGCACTCAATTACTTTTTTGGTTTCTATGGTGAATCATTGAAGGGATTTTCCAGAGAGCCGCCGAGCCACACCTGCGAGAATCGCAAGGAAGCGAGGGACGCGAGTGAGGGGCTAGCGGTTAAATTTAAATTTTAGCCGGGTCTGGCTTAAGGAATTCTTGGGAGGGTTAAAATTTCAAGTGAGCTACGCGATGGGGTCATTACTTTGGACAACGGCTGAGGTCATCGCGGAGATTGGGGGCGGGGGGGAAGAGGGTTGTGGGGTTGGGGTGGGGGGTCAATGTCAAAGGGGGTGTGGACAACAGAGTGGAGATAAGGTAAGACTATAATTGTTTGTTTTTTTTTGGCGGGCTTAATATTTTTGGGTGATTTTTTTTTGAGGAGTGGAGTGGAGTGGAGTTTAAAAAAATATTTTTTCGTTTTATTTCTAAAGTTTTTTTGAAAGGTTTTTAAATATACGGGAATATGGGAAAGGAATTGAAATTTCATTGTAATCTGTACGTTTGATTTTAAGTATAATAATAGCGTGTGTTTGGGAAAATTTTTCAAAAGTCCCACAACATAGGATTGAATTTGAATCCCATTTAACTGTGTACAATGGAAATTTTCAAAGTCCCACAACATAGGATTGAATAGGAATCCCATTTAACTGTGTATATGGAAATTTTCAAAGTACTTTTTTTTTTGATATATTCTAGGACATCCTATCTGACCTTATAACAACTCAACTCTCAATTTCTTCACCTGCTTCCATGGAAACCTCAACATCAACAGAACTAACAAATCGTATCCAACAATCATCAATTTCACTATCAAAATTATTAAATGATGCTTGGATGCTTGACAACCGAAGGCAAAATGTTATTATGAAGTTAATAGAAGCAATAAATAACATCAAATCGGATTTGGAAATTGAATTGATGGCTGGTGGGAGTCAATCGTTGTTGGGGGAACAGGTTGTTGATTATTCGGAGGTAAACAAATTGTTTGTTTTAAAAAAAAATTTAAATTTTAACCATGTAACCATGGAGACTAAATAACATTAACTCTTAATTATTTATAGATCCAAAACCTAATCCACCAATCTCGCTCCATAAAACCAACAACAACGTCAAACAAACTAATCACCTTGGAAACGGAATTAAATCAAACAAAATCCCAATTACAAACTTACATCAATGCAAACAATACGATTGATAATTACACTTCTAATATTGATTCTTACCGGATTGTTTACAATTTTATTCAATCTAAAATCAAAACGAATTTGATTCAAAATCCTGCACAGATTTTTCCAAAATATTTTATTGACATGGAGATTGCTAATGTTTGTTTGGGGAGGATTGTCATAGCAACGAGGCCGGACATTGCACCGAGGATGTGTGAAAATTTTAATACATTGATGGAGGGGGAAAGGGGGGTCGGGTATCGGGGGTGTACCGTTTTTCAGTGTTGGAAAAGGGAGAGCGTAAGTTTTATTATTTATTTTTATTGGATTCGATTACTTTTAAGTTTGAATTACTTTTTGGATTAGATTACTTTATGGATTCGATTACTTTTTGGATTAGATTACTTTATGGATTTGATTACTTTTTAGAAATAAGATTGCTTTATGCATAAGATTACTTTCCAGAACTTAGATTACTTTTTGGACACTGTTTGGAAGTTAGATTACACTTTATGGAAGTATTTTTTTGCAAATTAGATTACTTTTCAGAAGTTAGATTACTTTCCAGAAATTGGACTACTTTTCAGAAGTTAGATTACTTTTCAGAGTTTAGATTACTCTTTTGAAGTTAGCTTACTTTTAAGAATTTACATTACTCTTCTGAAGTTGGATTACTTTTTGGACAGATTACTTTTCAGAATTTAGATTACTCTTCAGAATTACTTCTTGGACAGATTACTTTTCAGAATTTAGATTACTCTTCAGAAGTTAGATTACTTTCCGGATACGATTACTTTAAATGAGTTGGATTACTATTTGGATTATATTACTTTTTGCAAGTTAGATTACTTTCCAGAAGTTAGATTACTTCATTTACTTCTTGGACAGATTACTTTCCAGAGTTTAGATTACTTTCCCATAATTTTAGATTACATTTTTTTACAAATTTCATCAACTTTTTCAAACTCTTTCATCTTTCTCATTTCCACAATAGGTCATCACCGGTGATTTTGAATACAACAATGGTCGCGGTGGTTACTCAATATTTAACAAGAATCTATTTCTCCCAGAAGATACAAAATTAGTATCATCACGTGGAGCCATTGGTATGAGGAGGACACAAAAACGTCATGATTCAAAAGGACTCGTTGGATCACAATTTCGAATTATATTACAAGATATGCCTGGATTTACTGGGATTTTTGGACATGTTATCAGTGGGTTAAATGTCATTGATAAAATCAGTGAATATGGAGATAGTTCTGGAAATCCTACTGTTAAAATAATTATAGCTGATTGTGGTAGTATTTATTGAATACGTTTTTTTTTGCATGCTGTTTTATTAGAGGTACAGAGTATACAGAATTTTTAATTTTGTTTTTCGTTTTTCGGTTCGAAAATATCGAGAATATCGCTTATAACAGTTTTAAAATATTAATTGACCCATTTTTTTTTCTGTACTGTTCTATTTCGTTTAACCCTTACGTGAGGGACAGACGTGTTGAACACGGGGCACAATTCTGCCCGTGTTCAACACGTCACGTACTCACGTAAGGGTTAATCCTTGCTTTTCGCTTTGCTGACAAAATGAAACACTTTTTTCTTATTCATATTACAAAAAATCGTGTATGTAAATCGCTGGGCTGAAAAATGCTGTAAACATTTTTTGCATAAATAAATAATAATAAAAAAAATGAAATATCGATCGTTTTTAAGTTTGAATTTGGATTTTTTTTATTATTTTTTTATTTCAAAGTTTAGACTAGTTAATTAAAGTTGGTATATCACATAATATATATATGTATTGGTAAATTCACATAAATAAAGCGCAAAGAAAAAGGAAGCCAAACGCTAGACACAACACTTTGCGGAGTTTTCTCGAATCCCGGGCCGGGCCGACGAATTATCCTGGTACAATGGCCGAGCCGGGCCAAGACGGTAATGATAATATTCAGGGCCGGGCCGGCCCGGCCCTAAAATATTTTCACGGCGAAATTAACATACTAAAAGGCACTAGTACGGTGCAGATATGTATAAGGGCCTGGCCGGCCCTAGAAAAGGGCCGAGAATCTGGTGTAACTCTCAAGATCCGGGCCGGGTCGTGCCGACGAATTTTTTGGACACAAGGGCCGGGCCGGGCCAGATGTTGGTTGGAAAATAATTTCTTAGGGCCGGGCAGGGCAGGGCCGGCAAAAGCCGGCCCTTTTACACCTCTAGTACGGAGACATATAAAGACGGAACTTTTTTTTTTATTCATACATTTTCAAAAAATCGTGTATGTGTAAATTATGTGATTATAACACTTAATTGTAACGAATAGACCCGCATTCTTACTTCTAGACCAAGTTGCGGCAAGTGGTTTCACTAATGCTTATTGGACGAAACGATTTTGAACGATTTTGAAAATGATGAGAGGCAATTTTATTAATATATTATGATCTGGAGATATAAGGCGTAGGACAAATCCTTAACACTTTTGCATAGGTAAGGAAGGCTTAAAAGTCGTGCCTTTGGCCCCGACTTTCGACAGAGTCGAGAAATCTCTGAGAGAAATTTCGTGAATGGTGTCGTCACCATGTAGTTGTACATATTACGGAACATTAGCTTAAAAACTACGGTTTTCAGCCACTAGCCCCTAACAGTCAACTCTTTATAGCTGTCTTTTGCACCATTCAGTCTTTTCTTATCTGAAGGAGAAAGGGAGAGAAAACATATGCAAATCGAACGGAAAACTTGAAAAAATGAAATCGGATTTTCTAGTCATCCTTTTTCCATTTCATGACGAGTGTACGTAACAACATACCTCTTTCTTCTCTTTCAAATCCAATAAAACTCTCTCAACAGAAGCTCCAAAATAACCCTATTTTCAGTTTAAAAGCCACATTGATAGACTTGAATGATTCAATCTAAAACGAAACTAAAACGACCTAATATTGGCTTTCTCTCTCATAGATCCATTCAAATTGTCAAAACATGGGCTGGCTCAATAGTTCCCCTCATTTCTTCAGCTGAACAAGATGACACTTTTGGGACTTGGAGAATGGATTGGATTCTATGATAACTAATTCGACTAATTCCAGTCACGAAATTTCGACAGAGTTGAGTCGAGTCAACAAGGTCAAGGTGAATGTGGTTTCCAAGGTAACCTTTTCTTGTTGACTTTTGTTGTTGGCCCAGTTGATGACATTTGTTGTGGTCGTCGATTCCTGATGGCTCCTCCTCCTCCTACTTCTTGACTAGTAGTACCCATTCTAACTGGAATCCGACTCAATCTTTCATTCATTCCGCCAGCAATATTCTCAGCATTTCATTCCGCCAGCCAGCAAATATTTGAACCCTGGATTTGACCCAAATCCAACAAAGGATTTATTTTGGTCAAGTCCAATGGGTGGGTGGGCGGAGTGATGGGGGCAAGGGGGGGAGGGGGGGGGGGCCGAAGTATAGGGGGGCCTTTGGAGAAAAAAGTCCACTTGACATTCGGGGGATGGCTGAAGGGGCTGGGGGTAATGAAGGTG
The DNA here is from genome assembly GCA_034694305.1 of Protaphorura glebata. NCBI lineage: Eukaryota > Metazoa > Arthropoda > Collembola > Poduromorpha > Onychiuridae > Protaphorura > Protaphorura glebata. The sequence continues at coordinate 10,053 of JAQFYE010004756.1, forward strand.
GAGGTGGGACGGGTCCATTATTTTGAATTTGGTGTTGATACTATATTTTTTTTTAAATATAAAAAAAAAAAAAATGGATTTTTATAATTTTTTTAAAATTTCCAAAACTACAATGTTGAAATAATTGAAAAAAAAGTAAAGTTGACTCCCACCCCGGGAATTGAACCCGTGTCTCCAGGCTTACCGAGTATAGGTACTCTTTACCACTAAGCTAATTATGAACGCTATCTTCCAAATTACATCAACTTTTTACTCGTATTTATTTATTTCAGATTCAAATATACCGAAATAATGGGTCTAGTAATATAAAGGCAGATTGCCTTGGCGCTCGGACATTCTCCATCGGCTCAATTCTACTTGTAGAATTTGAATTACCCATTTTTTTTTAATCAAATCTTCTTTAATTAATTAAGTATTATGTAAAACTTTTTAAATATTAAATGCGGACTGAAATAACTGATGAAAACTTAAAACTAATCAAATGTTTTAACTCTAGAATGTTGTGGTAAACTTTTTTCTTCTTCTTCTTCTGACTCTGCATGATGATAAGGTTTCTTAATCCTTACGAGAGTGCAGAGTCTGCACTCTCGTAAGGATGCACTGCAGACGTGTAATGCAGACGTGCACTGCAGACGTGTAAAGACGGGCACTAAGTGCCCGTCTTTACACGTCTGCACTCTCGTGAGGGTTAAAAGTCGTGCGGAACTGTTAGCGCGCGCGGGATTAATTAAAAATCCATCGAACAATGCCCCGATACACAGTTTTATTTGAGAGCGGAGCATAGGGAAGATATTTCAGTGAGCGGAGCATCAGTGAAGATATTTCAGTGAGAGCGGAGCATCAGTGAAGATATTTATTTCAGTGAGCGGAGCATAGCGAAGATATTTATTTCAGTGAGCGGAGCATAGCGAAGATATTTATTTCAGTGAGCGGAGCATAGCGAAGATATTTATTTCCGTGAGCGGAGCATAGCGAAGATATTTATTTCAGTGAGCGGAGCATAGCGAAGATGTATCATGGTGAGCTTAGCATAGCTAAGATATTTATTTCAGTGAGCGGAGCATAGCGAAATATTTATTTCCGTGAGCGGAGCATATGGAAGATATTTTAGTGAGAGCTAGCGGAGCATAGCGAAGATATTTTAGTGAGAGCGGAGCATTGCATTGTTTACAAATTCCATCAAGTATTATCTTTGCATCGCAGCAGCTTTGTTTGTTAGCTTGTTCCCCGACTGACTGACGGTGGTTGCCAATGGCACGGAGTAGTACGAAATCCGGCCGGTAGATGGCCGAAGCATAAAGTTGTCGGTACACTCTGCCTGGGTTCCCCTTTCCTCCTTTTTGCAGTTCACTCCTTTGACTTTGACTGCCTTACACGTTCATTTCATAAGCATCCAACGAATCAAGCTTAAAACTTTTTATCCCGTTTCTCTTCTCGTTCTCACTCTGTGAATTCTTCACTTGTTTGTGTCGCCCTAACAACCCTTACTGGCTACGCATACACAGCACACAAAAATTGACTTTTCAAGTTTCAACTTTAAACCGTCTTGACAAAACAATTACCAAAAACTAAATCTCAAAACATTGGAACATTTTACTTAAACTTAAATAACAATTATCATAACCATAGCAACCGCAGCATTCTCCAACAAACAAACAAATTTTAAAAATGTCAAACCTAAACAACATAACGAAACTCCTTCAACAAGGAAGCCAAGAATCCTTTGACTACCTCTACAGTTGCTATGACGATTGTTTAAATAAAAAAGCGGATACATTTGTGAATGCTAAGAATCGGGCAGATTTGGTTAAATTGGATGGGTGGTGAGTTTTTGTGGAATAACAAAATGGAATTGGAATTTGACAATGATTTTGGGATTAGTAGCCCCCCCCCCCGCCGGGGGGTTTAACCCCCCCCGGCCTTTAATTTAGCTATACACCCAGGGTTATTTTAATCGGCGAAAAAGTGGGGACAATCCGATTCCTTGACTTTAACTGGACGTTGAGTTTAAATTTATAGAGCCCCCCCCCCGGGGGGGTTCTATTTAATAAGACTCGAACGAAATTACTGGTTGTAAAAGGTTCCATGTTTTTCCCACCAATTCATTTTCAACTTTTCCAATTTCTTTCTAACATAACCATGGAAATTAACCAAAATTATGTGTAACTAATAAAATTCCTCTCTTTTTTGTTTAAATAATATAGGCTCCACAATGAACTACCAGCCTTAATCTCAGCCCGTAAACCGGACCCATACATTGTTCACGATGAACTCATAAATATTGTTAAATGGAAAGTTTTACGTACATGCGTTAAAGCTAATAATAAAAATGTTAAAAATTTAATAATAATGAATAGCCCACGGCTTGTAATGACTGAGACAAAAAAAGCTTTCAAAGTTTTGACTAAAAAAGATAATATTCAAATGGCATTGAGTTATTTGACCAATTTGAAGGTAAACGAACACATACATATATTTTACTTTTTGTTTATTAAAAATTTGCTGTAGCAACCAACATAATTTATTAATGAAAATATTTTAATTAATTTGTTTGTTTGTTTTGTTTTTTAATTTCCATAGGGAATCACGTTAACAACGGCAACTCTAATAATGTCACTCTTAAAACCAACTTATCCATATATGTCTGATGAGTGTATTGAATCTATACCAGAGATTTATTCTCTTAATTATAATATAACTAATTATATGAGTTTAATTGGTTATTTTAAAAAGATAAATGAAAGATTAGGTGATAGATGGAGTTATAAGCGTTTGGAGCATGTCATTTGGATTTATCAAATGCTATTGACAACCAAGTGTTATGAAGTTTTGTTGAATGTTCCGGAGGGGGTCAGTG
>JAQFYE010004757.1:0-12905 GCA_034694305.1 Protaphorura glebata
GCCCGTGAAAGTCAATGAGTGTGCTCAATGGTCTGTCTAGCTAATGTTCTATCTCCATACCCAAAGTAAGTCCTGTACCCTGGTCTGCTTCGAATGAATACATTCGGCACATATTATGGAGTAATGGGATAGACTTTAGGTATAGGAATGTATTGGTTAGGTCGGTTGGGTTAGGTTAATAAAAAATAAAACTATGTTAATAATTTAATATATAATATAATATAATATAATAATAATAATTAAAATATATAAAATTATAAATTAGACGAATGTGCTCAAATGTTAACACATTTACATAGGCTATGGTCACGAAGTAATTTATAAAAAGTAATTTGTGTAAAATACACATAAATATCCACGTTTTGGTTCTCAACGAATGTGTTAAAACTCTTAACTAATTCGGTGAGTTGGAGATGAAATAGTTTTCCCGACATGTCAGAGTCAGAGAGACTTCCTTTGTGATAAGTATGAATCAATTATAATAGTAATAGTTTTATTTACAAATTATATTTCTCTAATTCCACAACTCCCAAAAGCTCGTAATCATTACGAGCGTAACTATTAATATTTGCCCGAATACGGAATATTCAATATTCGGCTTTTATAAAAAAGAACCGAGTACGTCATTCGGTATTTCATGGCCGAATAGTAATATTGGTAGTCCGTAGAGGTGTAAAAGGGCCGGATTTCGCCGGCCCTGCAAGTCTTCTCCACCCGGCCCGTCCCTAATTTTCGTTTTATCCCTTAATGATAAAGATAAAAAATATATATTGCTCATATTGTATACAAGTTTATAATTATGAATTTATTTTATAGATATATTCGACAATTATTATTATATTAGGGTGGGCCCGGCCCTGGATATTATTATTACCGCAAATTTTAGTTCCTTCCGACCGATATCTGTTCAGAATTGTTTTCGTTTTGAATGGATTTATCGGTAGACATTTTTGAGAAAACTATTATTCTTACCGTCTTGGCCCAGCCTTTGTGTTCTAAAAATTCGTCGGACCGGACCGGCCCGGTCGCATTTTCCCATACCCTAGGTTGACTCAGAACTTTTAGCCGCGGCGTGGAAAACTAGCTTGCGGCGGCAATGTTTGGGACGACTGCATGCGTTGTGCCTTAATCTTAATGAAATCGCATCAAAACTAAGTAACAGATCGATTTTTTTGGCATTCATCGTTTGTTCATCGCGTATTTTAATTGAAATTCAGTTACTTATTTTTGTATGCAATTTCAGTTAGGTTAAGTGTGAGCAATCTCTATAATAGTAGGGGTGGCTAAACCTAACCTAACTCTTAAGAATGAAATATTTGGAAATGTGAAATTAATATGTGGAAAAAAAATAATGCGCCGGGCAAGAATAGAACTCACACTTCCCACGCTGAAAGTCCAGCGCTCACACCACTGACCCACCATGCCCTCAAAGACGCTACAGGCATTCTGGCCTCTCTTATTCATCCACAGAAAGAAGAGTCACGTCCTGCCCACCCCCACAAGCTAGTTTCACGCGCCGCGGCTAAAACTTCTGAGTCAACCTAGGGTATGGGAATATGCGGCCCGGTCCTTGTCTCTTAGCCTATATTACTGGCCCGGGCCGTGCCGGGACTTTTACACCTCTAGTAGTCAGGTAGTCAATTCATTGCCAAAACCGGTAACTGGCCATGCATGACATTAACAAATCTTGAATTTCAATGTCAACCTGAACATACAAACGCACAGAAGTCTGTTCGTTCGTAGCGTTTCAATTAGTTGCATCAAATGGAATCAATTTTGAAGTCCGGAACAACTTTTTGGTCAATCAGTCATCGTATGATTGATTGATATTTTAAATAAATTCATAGTTAATTAAAACTCCTTCTCGTCATCATATAAACCGCATTTCAAATCCAATTCATTTTTATTTTACCCGCTACGGTGATCCGGTGAAGGACAATCGTCCTTCCTGCTCTTCAAATATTACATTTCACAATATCACAAGCACAAACTAAACAGCCAGTTTCTAATCAGTATTTAATTAAATTTTCACTTTTTAACATATAAATGATTTTTTAATTTTGTTTGGTGCATGGTGCTTCAATGTTCTCTTCACAGAACAGATGAAACTTTCAGCTGCATTTTCTAATTTGGTTTTTCTGCCAGAAGTTTGACGGCCTCATAGACCCGAAGAAATCATTCACCACATCAGGACACCAGACCCATCATTGCAGTTTGGATCCATGATGTTTCTCTCCTTCATGTAGGCGTAAGTTACACATGGTCGTACATTGTCGGGGTCAGGCCTAGGATGACACTCACCCTTATACAACTCCAGAATCCTGGAGTAGTCCTTCTGACTCAAGTACATGTCTGTCATTCTCAAATCCATTTCCATTTCGGCTTCCTCGTCACCATTTCGAAGAATTTGATCATCTTGAGTTCTTCCCTCATTGTCCGCTGTCTGGTTGCTACACTTACGATACAGTCCTAGGAATTGGATGATTTTTTGGAAAAAGGTCGGTACGAATGATTGGCCATCAAGTGAGAGAACCTGGTGATTCCGTTTGGAATATTCTCTGAAATCAATTCTCCGTCCATAATTTTCATCTGAACTATTCGATTTTTCAATTTTCGAATAGTTACTTTCAAAAGTGTCCCATTCCTCCGCTTCTTGGATTGAGTGTCAATAAACCAAATGCTCGTTTTGGTTAGTTTACCAATCCGGCCCATAACATTTTCCATGAACCGAATCGTTCTCAAATCAAAGTCCTGCTTTTGTATGAGGTACCAGGCCCATCCACTAGGCCATCTATGTGTTGGATCATCTAATTCTAGTTGTCCAGTATGTCCATTCGGACAAAGGACACGTACTGGCTCTACTGGATCTGGCTCCATTGGTCCATTCCTTCCAGCTCCACCTCTTCCTACTACTCCCTGTTCTGGAACTACTCCTGGTGAATTGGTTTGATTTTGATAGATCTCAAGAATTAAGAAAATTCCAATTACAATTCCCACTCCGCCTGGAAACACCCACAATCTTCCCATTTCGCAGATATCGTAATGTCCAGACGATTTGAATTAATGAATAATCCTTTCTTTGTATTCGTATTTTTGTTCATAGTTGTGATTAGTTTAAACAAAACAACCCGTTTGTAACCAGTATTTCATTTTCTTTTCACTTTTTAGTACGTATAAATGATTTTTTAGATTTTGTTTTGTACTTCACTGTTCTGAACCTTAAAAATACCTTATTCATTATTCAAATTTTTGACAGAGTGTAGTATTGGCGGCTGTCCATAACAATTATTCCCTCCAAAACTGACAAGGGAGCAACTGGTGGTGACAAGATAGATTCACTATAATACAGATTACATTGAGTGAGATATAAACTTGCATCGATTGCCCTAGATTCCAAACACCTAAATGGTCATATACGGGTGGTGAGATTATTACGGTCATGTCGTATTACGGGGTTCTCATCTTATCCCTATTACAGTAGACAGAGTTCGACTCTCCTGTAACTGAGTCCGACTTTTCCTATAACAGTGAGCTTTTTACCTTTCATTCGCAGAGGTTTTTACTTCCTCTTAAATCAGTGAATGTGGTAGAGAAGTCGGGTACCATGAGGAATGAGGATGCCAAATGATGGTCAGAAAGACATTGAGTATAGTGTGACATTGGTCTTATACAAATTTTATTCTGTCTATTTCTGAGAATTGCGGTAATTGCTAATTGCCGATATAAAATATGGGTATGCCCTAGAAATTAATAAAATCCAAAAATGGTAAACTTAGACAACGCTCTATTAGTTCTCCGGTTTGCAAAAGTCGACGGTTGGTCCGAACGGCCACGGTCACGGTCATATTAATTTATATTTAAAGCATTTCTTTTCAGTACTGGAATTCTGGTTTCCTCGTCCCTGTGTACATACTCGGTGAATTTTAAATTTTTTTCTGTGTATGAATACGAATAATATACAATTTTAAGCCAAACGGACGTGTGAATCCTTTCTTGCAAATGGTACAGACGTGTGGTTTTTCCTCGGTATGAGTTCGTAGGTTATTATCCAGCTGATAATGGCACGCCGCCGAAATCTCATGGGGCAAATATTCATTTGAAACCTAATCCGATCTTAATTTTTTTTTTACGAAATTGCTGTTTGGGAATTGAAATTCGAATCAAATTCATTTTTTTTCTGCAAAAGTTTTCAGAAATCTGAGCGGTGTAAAAGTGAATCTTTTTGTGGTAATTCAATCTGTTCTTCCCAGCGTAGTTCAAACCACATCTTCAATTCAATTCAATTCAATTCAATTCAATGGTTTATTCAAGTTCAAGACACACCGGACAAGTGCATGGTTTTACCGCGGTGTGAAACCTTAAATGAGATTTTAAGTTACTCCGGAGACCAAATTTTCTTGGAAAAACATCACATTGAAAGCAATTTCTCTGTGCTAACCGATTTCTTTGTAAAATTTGAAAATATTTTCGTTTTTCCTTTTTTTTTCACGTTTGTCAGGCATTTTTTAGAAATGTTCTTGAACAAACGTCACATCCAAAGTAGGCCTTCTTATTTTTATTGTCAGCACTTCTACGTTTCAAAATTCCAGAGAAATGGAAATCAACTTTTTCAATTTCCAACTCAAGTTGAACCCGTTTTCTAAGAGACATTTCGCTTTTTGGACGGCCCTTGCGGATTGTCTTATGACCATTCTGATTTCCATGGGCATTTTATGACTCTTTCAATTACCATTTAGTGTAAATCCTCTATTTGCAGATCGTTCAAACGCACGGCCTTTCTCCAGCATGAGTTTCAAATAAATCTTCACATAAAGCATAGTTGCGAAAATATTCTCACAAATACAAATTACAGTACAATGGACACTCATCGTTTGAGTTCGGTTGAAATATCTTGAACTAGACTTGACAAACCATAACCAGAATTAATTATTTTATTAATCATTCATTAGTTTAATTATTTTCATTTAAATATTGGTCTAATAATTAGACTATCTGGGAGCCAAGTTGAGTGAAATGTCGTGAGGTTCAAGCGATCATATGTTTCAAGATAGGTCAGGCGTATTAGGACATCTTACCCTATAGTTTTTGTTGATATTTAACCCTTACGCAAGTGCGGATGCTCTAAGGGCGTCCCTTCGGCACGCCTTTAAGCGTCCGCACTTACGCGTAAGGATCACGTCAAACTAAAAAATTGTGAAATTAATAGTGCAATAAAAAGTTAAATATTGGTAACAGAATCGGAGTCAGAGAATCATTTATTAATGTCATAAAGTTATTATAACTTTGGGGACAACGCTCCGTTATTTCACCGGTATGTTTTCTAATTTCTAGGCGACAACTCGTTTTTTGGATTGCTCTAGCTGACTGTTTTATGACTTTTCTGATTTCATTGGGCATTTCATAATGTCTGTTTAAATTACTATTTTGTATTCGTGTGAATTCTCTTTTGCAGATTCAAACGCATGGGCTTTCGCGAGTATGAATTCTCAAGTAAATCTCCGAAAAGCATAGTTGCGATAGACTCTTGAACACAAATTACAATACAATGGATGGTCATCATTTGACTCGGAATATCTTGGTCTTCACAATCAGCAACCAGAATTAATTATTTTATTAATAATTCATTAGTTAAAGTAACTTCATTAATAAATCTCACAATTAGACTATTCTCGGAGCAATGATTATATGAGCTGAGAAACATCTCTTGAGGTTCACGCGATCATGTTTTAGGTTGGACGTATTAGGACACCTCACCCTATAGTTTTTGTTAATACTTAATCACGTCAAACATGTGTAATGAATGCAATAAAAAGTCAAAAGATCAGAATCACTGCGTAAAGTCAAAAAGAATCATATAACAACAAATGAGTTGGAGTAATAAGTCGGGGAATTGAAATTGATGAATTATGTGTACAAATCACAGACACTTATTTTAATCCAACGCAACTCCAGAAATTATAATTACAAAAGCTTACAAATTTTATATGCTGATTGGAAATAATTATGTTCTTGGATTGTCTTGGATCAATCATATTTCACTACGCAGGAAGACCTATACATAATATATTGATTGCAAAAACTGATGTGAAGAAGTGATGACACATTGCATTGATCGCAAATACCGTAGATAAACTCGACAGATATTTCTACTGTACATTAAGGAACTAACACCAACCATAGTGTCAGAAATATTTAGTCCTGTAATTACTGCATTATATTCCCCTCCATATAAGCGTTTCAACTCAACTCACTTGGCACTGTAATCAGGTAAGACAATCATGATTCAATACCTGAAATCAAATCTGAATCAAAACTTCCTTCCTACTTTGATATTAAATACATTGAGGAAACTTGTCCACTCTTGCCTTCGATTCTCTTCACTTAATTTACTGCATGTCGTTGTGTCTATATCAGTCGACTGTATTAACTGTTCGGGTTCACTTGATTTTTCCTCTATTCCAATTTTGTCAAATTGATCTTGATCAATTTCTGTGCTTGCATGGGTCTGATAAAAAAAACCACTTGAGCAACATGGTTTTTGAGTGTTAATATCTTCAGATAATTTAGGAGCAAGGTTTTCGGATCCATCGGTACTAAATTCATTTACAATTTTTGTTAATTGGATTTCACGGACACTATTCTCGTCAATGAGTTCATTCAAACGTACTTCCTCCATTTCTACAATTTCTTCTTCCTGAAAGGAACATTCTGAACTCTCGTGTGTTTTCGGTAGACACATTTGCACATGACTTTTAAACTCTTCTTCATATTTGAATCGTCGATGGCAAAATCCACATACGTATAGTTTCTCCGCTGTATGGCGTTTTGAGTGTATTCCGAGATTTCCTATATGATTAAACCGCTTCTTACAAATATTACATTTATAGGGTTTCTGCCCAGTATGAACAATCAAATGTCTGTTTAGGTCCACACGACCCTTACATCTTTGCTTACATTTCTGACAAATCCAATGTTTTTCTCCAGTATGTGAGATTCTCTGATGAGATTTAAGTTTGACTTGATTTTGGAATTTCCGTTGACAATGATTACAGATCCACGGATTTTCACCTGTATGATATGATTCGGTGTGCATTTTCAGAGCTTCGGGTTCAATAAATCCGGTGTGGCAGTAAGTACAGGTGCTCGGTTCATGGAAAGGATTCACTGAATTTTTATTCGGTTTCGGGGGCTGGGTAACCACCTTCGCCGTTTTAATCACTTTTATTTCTGTGTGGGGTTCTATACGAGGTTCTAAATCTATGATTATATCTGAATTGATAGCTATTTTGTTTTCAAAATGTTGTTCGAACTGCAACGGTTTTAGTGTCGCACATTTAGTCGATGGAATTGACTCATTGACGCTTGCATCACTTGGATGAAACGTTGGTTGTGTCTGTTTCTGTCCAGTGTGTGACTTCATGTGGGTCTGGAATCTTTGTTTGTGACTAAATTCCCAACTGCAAATAGTACACGTGAAAGGAGCCTTTCCGTTACGCTGATGCACGCTGAATCTTCCATTTCTCATATTACGTTTAAAACGTTTCTCCACTTTGTGCGATTTTGCATGCATTTCCAGGTTACTCTTCTTAGTATAACTTTTATCACAAGTATTACACTTAAAAGGTTTTTCCCGTGTGTGGGATCTTTCATGTATTACGAGGCTTTGCTTCCGAGTAAAACCTTTGTCGCAAATATTACACTTAAAAGGTTTTTCCCGTGTGTGGGATCTTTCATGTATTACGAGGCTTTGCTTCTGAGTAAAACACTTGTCACAAATACTACACTGGAAAGGCTTTTCTCCTGTGTGTATCCTTGTGTGAGTTATGAGATTTGTTTTCTGTGCAAAACTCTTATCACACACATTGCAGTTATAGGGCTTCACTCCAGTATGCACGACCAAATGGTTATTGAGATTTCTAGCGGATTTAAACCGTGTTTTACACTTGAAACAAATGTAATGGTTTTCACCAGCGTGAGAAACTTGACGGTGAGGTTTGAGTGCGGCTTGCTTCGGGAATGATTCTTCGCATGTATTACAAAGCCACGGATTCTCATCCAAGTGTGTCTTTGAGTGCAGTGCCAATTGGTTGCTTTCGGGAAATCCAGTCTTACAGTAACTACAAATCAACGATTTCCGTTTTAAGTTCATTCTGGAACCCTCGGAATTGCTTTCACAATTTTTTTCAAATTGGAACGGTTTAGGTGTCATGCCCTTAGTCGACATAGTTGGCTCATCAACGGTTGAAGCAGTTCCTTGAAACAAATCTCTGATCTGTGTTTCTTCAGTGTGTGACTTCAAGTGAAGCTGGAATCGTTGTTTATGATTAATTCCGATGCTACAAATATTACACTTAAAACGTGTCTCTCTTGTGTGAATCCTTGTGTGAATTTGGAGACCTTGTTTCTTCATAAATCGTTCATCACAAATACTACACTTAAAAGGTTTCTCTCCATTGTGTGTCATTGTGTGAACTTGGAGATTTGCACTTTGGGTGAATCCTTTATCACATATGTTGCACTTGAATGGCTTCTTCCCAGCATGAATGAACAAATGATGGTTAAGGTCGCGATTACCGCTAAATCGTTTCTTACACATATGACAAATCCAATATTTTTCACCGGCATGTGAATTTCGATGATGTAGCTTGAGTGATATTTCCTCGTGAAAGGATTCTCCACAATGGTTACAGAGCCATGGTTTCTCAGACAAATGTCCCTTTGAGTGGGATTCTAAAATATTGGGGTCAACAAATCCTGTCCTGCAGAAATTACAAACCAACGATTCAACTTCACCGTCAGCGGATTTCTCACTCAGTTTTAAAGGTAAGACCACAGTTTCGGAGATACTTGCAATTCTCTCTTCGAGATTTATGTGAGATTCTAATTGTTCGGATTTTTCGTCTTCTGGTACTTTTTTATCTTTAGCAGTGTGAATGAGTGAATGTGTTTTCAAAGCATCCCATTTACAAAATCGACATTTACAGACTGGGCACATGTATGGCTTTTCTTCCGTGTGAATGTTCAGATGAACTTGCAGGTCATCGAGCCAAACAAATTGTTTGAAACAAATGTAACACTGTAGCGAGTTAGTTTGACCGCCTTTAACATTTGCAGTCGTGCCGTCATTGCTCAAACAAATGACCTCTTCCGAACAATTGTCTAATTTTGAATGAATGGTTTTATTTTCATTCTTCCCAGTCCTTGCACGTTTACGTCTTGTAGTATCAGAATATTTTTCTTCCTTATTTATTCCAGATTTCTCACCTTTTCTGTCGGATTGTACTAATTTCATGTTATTGATATTGGCAGTCGTGACTTCATCACTCAAACAAATGACGTCTTCCGTACTATTGTCCAAATTCGGGTCAACGTTATTGTTTTCAGTCTTACGAGGTATACCACGTTTACTATCAGTGACTTGTGTATTAGAATGTACATCTTCCTTATTCATTCCAGATATCTCGCCAGTAGTCAGAACTCCAGTTTCGTCGGATTGTCCGTAATTGCTTTCATTGAGGCTAGTCTGGCCATGACCACAACCACCATGGTAAAATGAGCACTGTCTTTCGAGATTGCTCTTCTGAGAAAATTTCTCATTACAAATCATACACATGAATGGTTTTAATCCGCTGTGGATTCCCATGTGGGTCTTCAGTTCGTTTTGTGAAAAGCACTCAAATCCGCAGATATGGCAGTTGAGGGGTTCCATGCACTCCACGTCTTCATCCCTACAGAACACCAAATAATTATTATTATAAACTAAGTGTTTAAAGTACAGATAAAATAAAAATGGAAATATAAATAAATAAAAATTAAAACACATGCATTTAATGACACCTCAAATCAACTGAATTTTACCCCAAATTTAATACTTAAGACTGCCCGTCCTTACTTTAGTCAGGAAAACAAGTACTTATTTCCGACCCTGTATGAAATAAGTAAGGTAAGCATAGGCGATATCAGGTAATATGAGGTGAAATTGCGTGTTGTTGAAATTGTGAAAGTTTGTTTACAATACAAGTTTGAAAACAAACAAGAAGTTGAAATTGTGTGTTTGCGGTATGAAAAGTAATATCTCAATAGAAACGGAACCTTACATTTCGGGATATGATTTAGTGATTACCAAAATCCAAAATGCTCTAAACTCAAACTCACTGCATTCTGAAATTATAACAAAGCAAAAATGGAATTCATTAGTTTGCTTAAAATGACAATTTTACCCATTTAGAAAATTATGCACTACTCTGCACTTGGTTAAATGTAACCAGCGTAAACAAAATCAATTCCATTATCAGGCATTATCTAGAAACGAAACGAAACGGAAACGAACCGTTTCGTTTCCGTTTCTAGGTAGAAACGAAACGAAAACGAAACGGAAACGGAAAAATTCTATGGGTGGTGGTTTCAATGACATAAAATGTAATTGAACTGCGAGACAATACGCTACACATTTCAAATGAACGTTTAGATAGACAAAATGTGAACCTAGTTTCGCTTGGCTTGAATACCTGAAGTTAATTTTCAATCTTGCTTCTCTCTGGAGATTCGTCTTTAATATGTAATTTTAGAATTATTTTAAAGTGCTTTATTTGCAATGAGTTCTGAGGGTTCTGGCAATAATGTTCAGTGTTTGTTCAGTGTTAGTTAGTTAGTTAATTGCTTTTATTTGGTCAAGAACATCAGCTCACACTACTATTGTCCGGACCGGTTTGTTTCATAAAAAGTGTTCAAAAACTTTGCCAATGCAGTTGGCGACAAAATTAATGGAGTATAAATGCTAATTAACTAGTTCTAATAGTAGTAAGTTCTAATTCTTTTTGACCAGTTCATATAGTAACAGTGCGGCGGAACATTTTGAATCAATAAAGTGTATTAACCGTTTCCGTTTCGTTTCCGTTTCCGTTTTGTTTCCGTTCCGTTTCCGTTTCCATGCTCTTATTACCGTTTCGTTTCCGTTTCCACTAGCGCCGTTTCCGTTTCGTTTCCGTTTCTACCAAGAAACGAAACGAAACGGTCCGAGCCCTAGAGCTCGAAAAAGGCAATTACAGACTAGTCTTTCGCACGAGTCCAATTTTGGCAGGACTCGGAATCGAAAGTCACGAGTCCGAGAAAGTCCGGACTCGGACTCGAGTCCCGAGTCCTGACTCCAGTTCTCCCTATCTCTTTAACATGTACATACATACAGTTTGGCCTGACGCGGACTCGTACGAGTCCGGACTCACGAGTCCGAGTCCAAATTTGTCCCGAACTCGGACCCGGACTAAAAACTGTTACAAATATTTATTTCCATTTGGGCGGAACTATATCAGGATCTACTGACCAAATTGCCTATAAACTTTTTCACTGATCGTTTGAGTTGGCGTAGCACAAGTTTTTTGTTCACAGAGTACTCGAATTCTTGGACTGACACATAAACATAAATGAAGAAACAATACAATCAAACAGACAAATGATATTCGTTTGGATTTTTTGTTATAGCCCTTGGCATCTGAACAACTTTGGTGAAGGTCTTACCCCCAAGATTCTAACCGTTTCGCTGCTAGAAATTCACAGTTTGGTTATGTACGATGACGAAGAATGAAAGTCGCTGCGTCCCATCGCACGCCCAACTGTGTATTTCTGGCATACAAACGGTTAGACTTTTAGGGGTACAACCTTCACAAAAGTTGTCCAGCATCAGAGTGGCTACAACATATCAAAAATGGAACGAATTCCAAGCGTGTACAATTTTCCATAAGGTGTTTCCTTGTCGTGTCATTTTCCCACTACACGACCTAATATTTTATTTTGAGTGCTTCACTTACTTTGTTTTCGACCTCACGTGTCACGTCAGGTTTACCGCTGTATTAGCAAAAATAAATAAATTTTTGTAGTAAGCATTGAATTGTAATGAATGTAATGAATGTTGTATTAATTAAAACGCCTATATTAATTAAAAATTTCGTGATGACTGGCCGTGGAGATGTGTCTATAATTTTGCTGCTTGTACACTTTTTAGTAAACAATGAATGGAAATTGTAATTTACTTCGTGTCTGAAATAACAATAATATCAAATCGGAATAATTCAAATATATTTTCTATTATGTTAACAATTCGATGCACTGAAGGTTCATTTCTGAAGTGAAAGGTCGGCTTGGGTTTGACTTATTGGGTTCTGGGTCTGCGTGGGTTATTATTAACAGGTAAAAGAATTTTTTTCCCCTCCAAAAGTGAGTCATATCTGCCCACTATAAATTGTATCTATGCCTTGCTGTATGTGTACAGACAAAAATTCAGTCCAAAATAGTACATGATTTTTTCAGGCTTTCTTTGCAGTCAACGAATCCAATATACGTCTCGTTTAGTATAAATCTTCGAAATTCTATTGCCATGAATGAGTGCAAAATAAATCTCAAAAAGTTATGTTCAATTTTAAAATATTCTACAATTTTTTTACAGCTCAGGTGGTCGCCTACCACAGAAGTATAACGTCTGATTCAAATGAGCACATTCGGCATATCATTATGGGTGTAGACTTTAGGTAGGAATGTATTGGTTAGGTTAATTAATAATAAAACTACAATTGAAATGTAGAAACTTTTAAATGAGATGACTGTGCTCAAATGCTAATATATTATTTACATGTGCTATGGCCACGAAATATTTTATAAAAAGTAATTTGTGTGAACTACACATAAATATCCACGTTTTTGGTTCTCAAAAAAACGCTTACAAGGTACACTCGTGACCTGACCCCTGCGTTTAGCAAGCGGACCCAACTTTTTGGGTAACTTGGGTCACCCAAATGATGAATCCAAAAAATTTTTTTGTCAATGTGAAATTCTAACTCGCAGGAGGTCATCAAAGGTCATATCCGGAGGAAATACACGTGGGTTAATGGGTGGGGCTTGGTGAGGCCTGAGGA
>JAQFYE010004758.1:0-12904 GCA_034694305.1 Protaphorura glebata
TAACCCGTGACGAGAATTTATTGTTATTTTTTCGGGTTGTCATCTCCAGACTGCGGAGCTAGGATTGTCTGCTCTGTGACGTGAACGTTAAGATGAAATAATATCAGAGGTCACCAGCAATAAATTGTTAAAATGAAAAGCGTGGTTCAATCAAACATTGGAGGAGCTAAAAAGTCACCCTGACCACTCACGGGCAATGCATTCGAACAGAGTCATACAAATGTGAACACGACGTAAGCGTTCACGTTGTACAGGTTGTTACGACATTTCTACAATATGTTTCCATGAATATATTGCTGCCGCAAAAATCATTGCGTGCAGTTCAGTGGCGAGAATCAATTAGCACAATGAAATCGGCCAAACTTTGCTAGCTATCTTCGTCAAAATGTATATCTCACTCTTTATGCTCAAGAAGTTCGCTTTGGACTCCAGGAAGTAGGTGATTGGAAAGTTTGTGGAATCATAATAATTTATCCTACATGGCCGTAGGGTGGCATATAATTACATTCAACCTTTTGGAGGCCAAACTAAAGTGAGATATAAATTCCGTAGAGTAGAATTCTTTGGTCATTCATTTACCTTTTGGCTATATCCCTCGACCTTTCCGCTTGAGACCGGAAATCTTCGGACCTTCCCGGTAGAGGGAGGGGCCGATTTTCGGGGGTGGAAGGTGTAACGACCAGGTTCCTCATAAGGTTAATCTGGCGTACACAGAAAAAGATAATTCCAGGTAAAGGAATATCTAATTTGGTTAATCTCAAAAGAAGATAACCAATAGGAACTCTTCTAGTAATGTAGTATTTGTGTGAATGTAGTAGAAACGTGAGGAAACAAGTCTAAGGGAGTCTGAGTAAAGATTTATCTTAACATTGATTGAGTAGCTTAGAGGTAAAGCAGTATCCCGGAAAGATAAAGACGTGAGTTCGATTCTCACTTCAGTCAATTAAAATTTTACCCAGAAACCCACTTGATTTCCCACACGCTACTCCTGAAAATACATTTTTATTTATTTCCAAGTAGCGAAAGTATAGCGATGATGAGATAAAGGGTACAGAGCGCAACAAGAGTTGATCGCCCAATCCTACAATATTTTTAAACCACCTACCCTAAGCAATCGCTTACTTGTTAAGGATATCATGGTGACATAAAATGATTATAACGCCGCGTTAGATAATTACTTGAAGTGTCTCACCTCTCTCGTAGTTTCTGGGCAGAAAGGTTTTATGGCTATGGCTTCTCCATTGGGCAGAGGGCAGTTAAAAAGCTTTTATGGCTTTCCGTTTGTTGCTAATTAATTCGTACATCTTCATGAATTTTCGTGACAGGATCGACGGTCGTGCAATCTGAAAATCCAATTGACAGACAATTAATAAACGAAACGACATATGGCCAAACATCCGAGTATTATCGGCAAATGGCAATTCGGAATTTCATATTATTAGCCCTTTTGCCTTTTAATTAGTACTTGAGGGTAAGGGAAATATACTTTCATCAAGCTGTTTATTAATATTATTAACCCATATTATCAAGTCCGCCCGAGAGCTCAAATCCCCAACACATACGGGCGGACCGAGCTCTATATAGTTACTGTACAACCGATTAATATATGAAAATTGAATAATCATATAATGAAAATAATGATTGGCGTATAATGTCAGAATAATACGATCTGGCGATTACGAAAAAAGATGTGTTAATTAATTGGTGAAATGTTATATGCGTCAGTATTGACTCATTCGTCGTCATTACTTCACCAAATTCGTGGTCACCGTTCAATTTAAAAAGAAAAGACGTCTTTAACTTGTTTGTGACTGACGTCATCACTGCGAATAACACAGTTGACCCTAATTTGAATATAATAATTTTTCCTCGTTTGTAATGCATTCATGACATTTCAATATTAGCATTGAGTGAGTTGTCCGTTTTTGCCCATAAGCCATAAGTGTTAATATTGCCGGTATTATACAGTATATATGTAGTATTAACTCAAGGTGACCATCCGTACTCTTTTTAGGAGTACAGTACTCTTTTTTGATTCTCAGAACTGCTTAATTATTCACTTTTAACCCCCCTTTTTAGTGATTTTTCTAAAAATATCGATTTTGACCCCCCTATTTGAGATTTCTGTACTCCTAGCCAATCTTGAAAAAATGGTCACCTTGTATTAACTATACATTAGTCGGGAATTTAAAACTTTAGGTGTGGAGAGTCTGGATTCAATAAAGGAGTAATTAATTAACAAAAGATCATTTGAAGAAGTAATTATTCCAAATTCGTCTTCAGTTTCAGTTTTTCGTAGTATCCGCTTTTGGCAAAAAGTAGTTTAAATTCGAAAAAATAAAAATTGCACGTATAAATTATGTATACGTTATGCAATGAGCACGTATTCTGGAGTTGGTCAAATTGGCGCCATATTTGACGGTGGCCCAAATATGACCACTAGATTGACATCTTCAGTAGATCTTCAAATGGGGGCCAGGTCGGGATTTATTTACTTTTATCCATAAATTTATTTGTAGGTCAGATCCGAGCGGAGCCGTGGAATTCGGTTTCAAAGAACCGAAATGTCCCACGCGAATAACACGTTATTAGGCGGTGGGAGGGCAAAAATTAGACCGTCATAGCGAGAATACCTTTCAATAATCAAAAAATGTATAAATTGCAAAACAAAAATAAATCCTTTCGAAATTTCCACAAATTTTTTTTTTGAAATTCTACTCAATATTCTCGAAATTATGAATTTTTGAAACCCGGTATATTTATTTGGGACACCCTGTATTACTCTTTGCGTGTGAAAATTCTAATTGCTCGGTCAAATTAATGTTTCGACTTTTTTGTGTTACAGGAACTTGCTGGACGCGGACATATTGTCTAAATCTGACCCCGTTTGTATTCTTTACATGAAGGACAATCGTACGAACAGTTACATGGAAGTTGGACGAACGGAACGAATTAAAAATAATTTGAATCCTTCGTGGAATAAAAAATTCATTGTTGACTACCATTTTGAGGAGCGCCAGGTAAGTTTTTTTTACTCCAGATTTATGTTTATTTAGCGTCAGCGTTCAGGTTCATCATTGGAATTTCTTATTTGAGCAGATTTTGAAGTTCTCAATCTATGACTGGGATTCCGGTACCCTCAATTTGGCCGAACAAGATTATTTGGGGTGCCTGGAATGTAGCCTGGGAGAAATTGTGGCAGCCCCAAACAAAAAGGTAATAATAATGTGTATTCAATATTAGGGTTGTAAAATTCCCGGGTATTCATTTTTTGGGTATATACCCTGGGTAAATACCCGGATATATACCCGAGTGTTTACTCATATTGGGGCGGTATGATACAGAAATTGTGAAATGGTTACAATTTTTCACAATTTTTTAATTAAATATCATAAATTGCAAAAGCTAAGCTGTAGAATTACGAGACCACTTGGCACTAATTCAAAAATGTTTGGTCTACATCTTGTGAAATTTTATTTTTTGTGTGTACTAATCAATACCCACCGAGTATAAATTCGAAGCACCCGGGCATTTACCCGGGTATATACCCGCGGGTATTTAGCCTTTACAACCCTAAATTCGATTCAGCCAGGTTTATTTCGTTTGTCCGATTTAGTTAGTCAAATATGAATATCGAATTTTTGTTTCTAGTTTGAGAGAAGTCTGGAGCTTCCTCCTAAATACATTGGAAAAACAAAATCGGCTTCTTCCTTAGTTGTTGTGGCGGAAGAATTGGGAAGCAGCAAAGAAGTTCTTCACTTGAAATTATGTGGTCGGAAGTTGGACAAGAAAGATTTCCTGGGAAAAAGTGATCCATACTTGCTGATCTCCAAATTATTGGACGACGGGACTTACTCGGATATTCACAAGACAGAAATTATTAAGAATAATTTAAACCCAGAGTGGAAACAATTCACTATTCGTGTGGCTTCTCTAACGGGTGGGAAACCTGATAGGATACTCCGCTTCCAAGTTTCCGACTGGAATAGAGATGGGTCCAGTGACCTGATTGGACAATTTGAAACAACTTTCACGGAATTGGTCGCTGGTCAGTAATCCCTTAAGTAGTCGAATGAATTTATTCAAGAAGCCGTTACGCAGAAAAATACTTAATGCTGGCGTTCGGCCATTACAGATTCGTGGTTTATCGAATATTCAGCACGACTTGAAAATATTGTATATTCAGCCATTATTCAGCTAATTAAGCAAAATAATTAAATTTATTTTGATACATTTCAGCTGCTAATGAAAACCGTGGCAGTTTCAACTTGATTAACCCTATTAAGAAAGCTAAGAAGAGAAAGTACACTAATTCTGGGCTTCTCAACATTAATTGGCTCCGAGTTGTGGAAGAGAAATCATTCGTGGATCACATTCAAAGCGGAGTTCAACTTCATTTCACGGTTGCCATCGATTTCACTGCCTCAAATGGGGATCCTAATCATCCTCAAAGTTTGCATTATCGAAATCCTAGCGCGGACAATCAGTACAGTTTGGCCATCAAATCTGTTGGTACGGTTTGAACATTTCACTATCCGTTTTTACGTTATCCACGTTTTAATAAACAGCATATTTGGAATCATTAGGAGAAATTATTCAAGATTATGATAGTGACAAGATGTTCCCCGGATTGGGGTTTGGTGCTAGGATTCCCCCACATGGAGTTGTCTCCCATGAATTTTGTTTGAACGGAAATCCTCAAAGTCCATTTTGTCAAGGTGTGGCTGGGATTTTGGAAGCTTACCACCAATCTCTTAACACTGGTAAGTTACTGACGCCCCAAACATGTCTGAGGCGACCTGGTAAAATTCTGAGGGTACGGTGCGGGCTGGCGGTCACCCACTCAATATTTACATTCACCTTTCTTTTCAGTTACACTTTTTGGACCAACTTATTTCGCTCCCGTCATTAATCACGTGGCTCGCTTCGCTTCCTCTTACCAGGATGGCCGCAACTACTTTGTGCTTCTTATTATCACGGACGGGATAATTTGCGGTAAGTCTGAAACTACTGCGTTTTCTGGCGTATCCGTTACTTCAGTTTATATCACGATATTTTCAAATTTTATATTATTTTTTATATAGATATGGATGCCACTAAGGTTGCTGTTATTCAAGCATCGCAATTGCCATTGTCCATAATAATTATTGGTGTTGGAAATGAGGATTTCTCCGCCATGGAATTTTTGGACAGCGATAGCAAGCTTCTAAGCCATAATGGTCGCACTGCTGTCCGCGATATTGTTCAGTTCGTTGGTAAGCATAATAATAATGTGTACTTTATTTCTCATTTCCGGCTGTTCTATTCAGCCTTATGTTCTTTTATTGTGTGTTGCTGCGCAATACATTATGTGAATGTGTTGTCCGTCTGTCTGTCTGTCTGTCTGTCCGTCCACCCGTCGACACTTTTCATGCAGTAAACGTTGACGGATTTCAACGAAATTTTTAGGGTAGGTACACAAGGTTACAACAATCACCAAGTGTTAATATGACCTCTCCGGGTGACCTCTGACCCAGGTCACCAGTGGTCAAATTTTCAAAGTGGCTCGGAATGGTCTGAAACGTGCATAAATGCAATAAAAATTAGGTATCAGAGTGTGACCTCGACCCAGGTCACCAGAGGTCAGATTTCCAAAATTGCTCAGCGACACATAGATACTGCGTCTTACCACGGTTTATTATACTATATATTATATTATGTTCGTTAAATAAGGGTTTTTCGTTTCGCATAGTTAATCTCTTTATCTTTTTAATTTAGTCCCTACTTTGCTTGATTTTTTTCCTGACAAATTGAGGACCTTATTTCGAGTTAATTATTTGTTTTTCTACTTTGCCATTGCCATTGCCTCATAAGGAATCACTATATTGATTGAAAAGCCTAAACTCAGTTTACAACATATGTTCCGAAAAAATGTGTGAAATGCCAGATAAGTTTCGGATAAGTTTGTCGCTTAATTTTTTCGGAAATTAATAGAATTATATCTGGGATTTTCATTCCGGTCTCACTTTACGCCCAAAACAGCTTACAATTAGTGATGCGACAGAAAATTTGATCTGCCCAGGAAACCTTATCTTTAGACACGGAATGCCTTAATCCAGAACGATTTGACCGTATCCAACTTTTAATTAACAGTGGTATTCTTACCACAATGCGCACGAGCATTTGCTTTTAGTATTCTGTTTAGTTTAATTATTTTTGCCTTGATTCTTGATTGAGCCTTAGCGGAGCAAATTAGGTTATGGGACTCGGGACTTCCGGAGTCCTAAGAACCATATTTTTGTAATATAAAAGGACAGTCACTCAGAAATCTCATTCTGATTTTGTTCGAATCATTCACAAGAATTTTGTATGGATGAAAATATTTCTGACTTATTTCCATAATGGTGTCACAAAATATATTTTCGAAATATTTAAGTAGCCGAGAATCGAAACTTTGAAACAATTTAACGAGTTTGCTCAGTAACGTCTTTTTTCTATTTGTTTCAGAAATGCGAAAATTTTACTCAACCGGTGCTCAATACGGAACTCTAATGTATCCGCAATCCCAGGCCCAGCCGTACAATCCACAATTTAATCCCGCTGCTAGTATTATGAGTCATAGTAGTGCGAATGTGATCAGTAAAGCGAATTTGGCTCGGGCTGTATTGGCCGAATTACCTGACCAACTTGTTCTTTGGATGAAGAGACTCAGACCTGTGATTTAAATCTGCAGAATTTAATGTTTAGCAAAATCTGCTTGTTTTTTTACACAGCTTTAGATTTGTATTTCTTACTAATTAATGCTCATGAAATTGATCAAAATTGTATAGGGGTGATGCTTGATCATGAGGACTGAAATTGACGAAATTCCTCATTTCGTGACTGATTTTAATGAATGTTCCCAAATTCCTATTAAATGGCGCTCTTAAAATTAGTATTCGGAATTCTTATTTATACTTACCTAATTTTAATCTTAGTTGTTTTTGTAATATTTTCAAATTAAATTAAAATATATTTTTGAGTTTTCCTGTTACGAGAAAGACTTCTAGTATTCCTGGATTTCTTGTTTGAATTTCTAGAGTTACAGAAGTTCATTGGACGAGGGATTTCTCCAGAACAAGCCTTCAATGCTAAATTCGGTCTTGCCAAAGAGGTTTTGGCCGAAGTTCCTGGACAACTTTGTGAACACATGAGAAAGAACTCGTGCACTCCAAGCTCAAACCACGTAAAATTGAACTAGAATCCTCTTTTATTGAATTCAATATTTTGGTTCCAAGATTTACTGCTCGTTTTATGAATCTCTCTCACATAAAATATATTCTCTGAACGTCATTTATCTATTCATTGAAACCAAGCCATTCCTGATCCCTACCCCTAGTCTTTCCCTGTCAAGGTAAAGATTTGTTTTATGTTATTTTGAACAAAAATCGCGCTACTATTGATGAAATTTATAAATCAATAACATATATAAGAGAAACAGAGAATTATCACCATTTATTAAAACGATAATCACTGACGTCACATTAACGTTAGCCTTTCGACTCAGTATACGTTACAAAAATATTTTACAAAAATAGTTGAAGGCTTAAACAAACAGTTTTGTGCCAAATTGTATGAAATAGATCATTTTAATCAATATGTATTACAATTACAACGGTAAAATTAACAGAGAGGAATTTCGTGAGAATTTGATATTGAAAGATAAAATGTGTCGAGCTTTCATGAAATTGCAGTTCAAATCCTAAAATATTTCCGTCAGTGTGCGTCTCGAGAATTAAATGGGGGGGGGGGGGGGGCGGGGGTCATTTTATATTATGTACATAGTATGCGTGTAATACAATATTTATTTTCGCCTAAAATGCAATCCTCTATGCCAATGTGCCAAAAATGATACTTTAATAAAGCAAGATAACTTATAAGAAATTTTAAGTGTAGCTATTTTCCAATTCTGGTTGCTTGTTAGTTTTAAAGTCAACCTGCATTTGCAGTGTTCATTTCCTTGTCACAATCAGTCGATGCGAAGAATAATCCAAATGTGAAGTACAGAATTATCAAAAAGGTCTTTGAGAAAAATGAATAACCTGAACAAAATTATTAAAACGGTTTCAGTTGAAAATGTGCGACTAATCCTATTAATTTTTTGATACAAGAAGACCGAGAAGATAAATTCAAATTCCAATCTCGGCTTTGATGCTAGTATTTAACAATGCCTCAAAGTCTTCAGATAAAATCAAAGACATCAATGGATATTTCTGACTTATTTCTACTTTAGTTTGTAAAAGATCCAAGGACATCCGAAAAGAATATGTGATCATAATAATATGTGATCAGAATAAATTACTTCAAGAATATCTCAATTCAAAATTTTGTTAGCAATAAGGTCTACAGCTCTTTTTGGATTCGGCGTTTAGTTAATTCTTAATTAACTAATTCTAACTAATTAGACTAAATTAAGACTAATTGAAGTCTTAATTTATCATTTTGAATCAGATTGTGCTGCGTCAGTTTGGAAAATTGCTACGAATATTTAGTGTTTTTGTTGAAGACGTACAATTTCTGTTAATACACATAACTAATTTAAATGTTAATCTTTCGTTTGTGTAACTATTTATCTAGGAGGTTATCATTATCTTGTATATTAATAGCGGTTTACAACGTAATGACCATTGTATTGGGTGTTGTGATGAATAAATAAATAAATAAAAAATGGTGAGCTATGTACGTGCGTAGCAAGATACCCACGGGGTATATGTGTTCTACTACTCTACTTCACCGATTACAGAATCCAACTCGAAAATCTTATTTTCATTTCACCAAAATGCCGAGCCGGTGTAAAGTTGACTTTCTCGAAACCGGTCCAACAACATTTTGGAAATTGCAAAACTATAGCAAAAAAGATGGCATTGCGAGAAAAAACTGAAAAAAGAGAATTATTTTGGGCATGTTTTTGTCAGCCAAAACCGAGTTTTCTAGGTGTTTTCAATTAATCGCTCGTCAGCGCCGCTATACGTATAGAATTTACAAGGGGATTAGCTCCCTAGATCCACTATAAGATTCTCTACAAAACATTGCCTGCCCCGGGGGATCGAACCAACACCATAAAAAAGCATTTCTTTATGACATATTTTGTTTTGGGGGCATTGCGACTGCGACGACGACTTGCTTCTGATTTGTTCAAGATCACAGTCCGCCAAAATTCTTGGAATTCGAAAAACTAATTTAAAATTAAAATTGGACGAATTGGCTTAAAAAAACACTGAATTTGTATAATTTATTATTATTTAAAAAATTTGAATTCCCGTCCACACTCACACGTCACCGACTGTCAGATTTTCTAACCTTCAGTTGTTTTTAGGTAGTTTTTTTTAACCCGGGCGGGGTTTCTTTTGGGTCAGAGCACTACGAATTTTAATGTAGTTTAATAAATAATACGTCATACGTAACCTTCCAACGAAGAAACGCCGACCGGGAATCCAATGGAGCCTTCAGTATCAGTTAAAGTAAGTTGTAATTTTAATTTATTGTCAGTCAGAATTTTGAACTTTTTGAATTCCTAGATAGATCGGTTTCCTGACTGTCAGTCATCAGTGAAGTGGACTCTGGACCACTTTTTTCGAGTCCTCAAAGTCCTCAATATTACTCATATGACGTACGGTCATGTCATGTCAGGGCAGGTTAACGGTAATAATAATGTTGCGGACTTAGGAAAGTTTCCATTTCAATTGGTCCACCACTCAAAAGACTGGATTTCAAACGAAAAAGCGATTTTCTAATGTACGTGAAGTGAAATTCGAATTCGAATTATAATTGTTTTTGAAAATTATTCCAGGAAACTCGTGGATGTCAGAAATCACATGCATTGACAAAATCGAAGGTTTCTCGTAATTTTAATGTTGACGCGGACACGGACACGGACATCTGTGAATGTGGACATGCAAAATCGGATAATAATTTTCTGAATGGGACCAATGGATACACGCAAGGCTCAATAAATCCAATGCTGATTCCAGAGGTTAGAATTTTTGTGATTTAGAACATCATTTTAAAAATCGATATCATAATTAATTAAAAAACGTGCAGATTTCACAAGTAAAAGATAACGGTAGCCAAAATTGTTAGTGGATTTGTCTGTTCTACGTTTTAGTTTTAGGTTTTTAAAAAAATGAATAATATCTTGTATTATGCTGTTTATAGTGGTGTAACTAGTGTAACTTGGATGCTATTATTATTGTCTTTTCATTTACACGTTTAATTTTTTAAGAGCTTCCTTCAGTTTTATTTATGTACACCATGAGTCTACCGATAGGGTAGTGGGAAGTTGTCAAATTATTTTGTTACGTCGTAGGACGCATTTGTGTTAATAGTTATGTTTATTTGAAAACAAATACTTTTTCTAAATTAAAGTAATATTGTAATAGCAAGTCCATTGCAGCGATTGTAGCATGATGGCCCATTCTGTCTCGCTGTGCTGGGGTTCGATTCCTCAGACTTGCACTCCCGGTGGTTGCTTTAAAGAGGTTTTTCACTGGTTTTTCCTACTACTAGATTTTACCTACGTTGTACGTCTCTAGGCCAAATGGGAAGCAACCCAAAAATACGCGATGATGTTTGATTCGACCTCAGCGGCTATGTCAATTAATGCGGGTGTGTTTTCTTTGAAGTGATATAGTAATATAAATAAAGTAATATCGCAAAATAATATTCGTATTGAATAAACTGAATCAACCATATCGTGTAAACAGAAACAGAACTCTTCACCGAAGAAACATTGATATTAATAAATTTTGAATCTAGATTTTTGTTTATTTCTAGATCGCATCCCACTTTCTAATGTTTGTTCAGTTGAGTGACCTAATGTCTTGCCGTTTGACCTGTACAACTTGGAAAGTATTTGGAGCGATGGAGATCGTCCGCCGGTGCACATTTAACTTCACTGAATCCAATCTCTACAACATCGACAGTTTTCAAAACTTGATGAATTCAACACTGAATAAACCCATCCGATTGAAAATCAGTTTGACACAATTTGGATTTTGTCGTCATCATGAACAACTATGCAATATTTTGTTCATGTACGGTGCACGTGTGACAACCTTCACACTGGCCTTTGTTGAAAGAGAATTGAATGTGGAATTGGATGTCTTACGATCAAAATTGAATCAGAATGAACATGTAATGAGAACTGCCACTGTTAATTTTACGGTCGCAAGTTCACTCGTCACACTAATACATGCGGACACGTTGGAACTTTTGAGAGTTTTGAATCATTTCAATTTTAATGCCGGCGTTTCACAGACTGTACTCATGTCTTATCAGAAAAGATTGGAACCTTGTGTCAAGAATTATTTCATGGAACTTGTTTTGATGATTCCAAATTTAAAATCTGTCCGTCTCTACTCATATTATGGGATTTGTTGTAATTTTCTTTTGGAAGTACTTGCTATCGCTAAACCAAGTGAGTTTATACGATTAACTACAAAATTTACAACTAAATTGAATTTTGGAATGGAGAAACCCGTTCTCTTTCGAAAAATGCATGGGGTTGATCACAA
Organism: Protaphorura glebata; assembly: GCA_034694305.1. Taxonomy (NCBI): domain Eukaryota; kingdom Metazoa; phylum Arthropoda; class Collembola; order Poduromorpha; family Onychiuridae; genus Protaphorura; species Protaphorura glebata. The sequence goes on from JAQFYE010004758.1 coordinate 11,532, forward strand.
CCATACTTTGTAGTGAATATCTGTGGAAGTGGAAATGATTAATTAACGGTATTAAGTAATTAATTACAATTAATCCTATTTTTTTTGCTTTTCTACCTAGTTAATTTACGTCACCTCATTATTGAATCGCCATCACTGATTTGGGACTCTCTTTGTGCGATTCTGGATGGTGCTAGCTCATCCTTTGATTTGGACACACTCTCCTTGGAACATGTGTCCATATTCATTCGTCGGATGAATTTATCCTCGAAGATTGGAAATAGTCGACTCTTTACAGCAAATTCTCTACATTTGCGCCTCTCCTCTCATGGTTACCGTACAAACAGTCATCACTACCATGACTTCAAAAAAATCCACGTTCTGGAGTCTACAATTTCTCGTTATGAACGGGAGAATTCCAAGGAGAACAGAAACGGTGAACCTGGCCATGTAAGTACTAAATACATGTTTACTCATTGATGGCCGAATAAGGTATAGGTATGCTGAATTTATGAATAATTTTTGAAGGAAGTTCCACTGGTAATCCAATTCTCCATTAGTGTTTCACACCTAATTATGACTATCTGACAAATATTCGAATTCATCGAATTTTAATGCTCTTCAAATACAAAATTGAGGGAGTGCTAATAATTTGCACAGTACTATCGTAAATCGTACTATCGTAATTTTACGAATTTTTCGATTTTCAGATTAATACTATGTTCTTACGAATCCGAATGTTAATAGTAATCGTGCGAATATTAGAGAACGCGGTCGAATAATCAGCTATTGTGGGATGTGGTAATTCTTTAACACCAATGGTTTTATACACTTGCATTTTTCTTGACGAATTTTTAATGAATATTTTTATTCCTGTTTAATTTTAGGTGAACTGTATTGGCTTACTTCGCGCACTCAATGAATCGTCGGAACTTTAAGTGAATTCGTCATCACAATTTGTCAAGGTCCAAATACTAAAGTATAGAAGGTCGTCCCATCCAAAGATTTAATTCCTTTGCATTCACCATCATTTTTAAGAATACGCTGCTTCGGAATTGTACAAGTAGAAGAAACATATTCTAAGTTTAAAGTTCCAAACAAATAGAAACAAGCCTGTCTCTGTCAGTTTAACGATTTCGAGCTAGACCAAGAATACTTGGTCTTCAGAATCGTTGGATTTTTCAGGAAAACTATTGTGACCAGAAAACGAAATAAAATAATTAGGAGTAATGAACGAGGTGAGTGCGATTAAACCCATGTCTTACTTATATAAGTGACTTACAATTACCATTTAATTGTTGACTTAAGGACTCTCTGGTCAACAAACTGGCATGGACATTTACATGTATTTTTTCGGGTTCACCATTTCCATTCGATTGACCCTCCCGCTTAAC
>JAQFYE010004759.1:0-12903 GCA_034694305.1 Protaphorura glebata
GCACACTGACTCGTATTTTGGACATTTCCAGTTCATTGGAGAAATGCGGTTGCCATGGACACCAGTCATTTCATAAAGTTATGAAAAAAAATATAAAATTGTGGAGAAACGCACAACTGAGTTTACCGCATATCTCACGTAGTGGTAGGACCGCTCAGCTCTGCTCAGAATACGCTAGAATCTAGGTGGGGCGTATTAGCACACCCTACCCTACCCAATTCATAGTCCAACATCGAAGTGAATTTTTCATGGAGGGTTGTCTGCTAACTATTTGGCTTGGAGCACGTACCCCTAGTAGTAGGGAAATACTAGTTGAGAGAAATGGATCTTTCCCTGCTTGTATCTTACTATCTATGAGGTTGCACCACAAAATGTATGTACGTCCGTTATTTACGCCATCTGTCTCGAAGGAGTCAACGTATGGGATTTGATGTACAGGGTGACTAATATGCGTTGCCTCTCTCGTATCACAGAAACCACAGTAGGTACAATCAAGTGAAGTACCTCGTTGGGAAGATCAGCTCAAAAATGAGAGTCAAAATGTTTTAGCTCTCTCTGAAAGCGCGTTAGCACGAGATGTAAAATAGAAAATCACTAATTCAACGTTCTCCAGAACTGATTTTATTGTAACATGGCTGAAAGGCCGTGAGAACATCAAATGTGAATGTGATATTGAGGCCATACCAACTCGCTCAAAAACTTGTCAGAGCTTAAAATGTTCAAAAAAACATGCGAATGTCGTGGTTAAGTTTGATTTTGAAAATGTCGATACTTTCACGACTTTCCTGTGGAAAACCCAACAATATTTTTCACCAGAAATTGCAAATATATTCGTAGCCACGTTCACATTTTCCTGGAAGTAAAAAGAATCCCGATGGCGCTCAATGGGGCAAAAATAGGAGCGACAAGGACGTGAAAAATATGAACTTTTATGATTTTAATAATTTTGCACGAGTGATGACTCCCACACGTTAAATATGTTAAAACTAGTGCTGTCGAAAGGTTATTCTCCATTACACTTTCCTGCCATTACTAGGGTTACCTTTGTAGGTCAACTGAAAAGCATAGGACACCACAAGAATGCCTGATGATGCATGGTTAAAATGACATTGGGTGTAGTAGTGTGATGATAGTGCAGTAATGGATTCGTCAAAATGAGGCAAATTATAAACCTGCATATCAGTGTTCGGAGCTTTCTCCAAATAAATGGAAGATAAGCCATAATTTGACTAAGAATGTGTGATATCTGGACAGCATATTTTTGTTTTCAAGGATTGAGCTCAAACTAGATAAATCGTGAAACACGTAAGCAGAGAAAGATGTCACTCAATTTTTAAGACGCCTATTGTCAAATTTATTGTGCACATGAAAAATTGGCAAAATTGTATTCGCATTCAAATGAAATTGAAAAGACAATGGATGGATGGGCATAGTGCTATGGGTTCATTCATCATGATGTTTCTACGTGCCTGCATGGGTGGATGTGCAAATTCTGAGGTTAAGTTTCGCACAAAGTTAAAGAAAGCCGCGACTCCAGACTCCGAATACTCTAACCACATTAAAATCTAGATTTGATAAAGTCATCCGTCACATTTGACGAGGACTTTGACGGTAACTTATTCAGAAACCGCAATTCCTGCCAAACAATTACTCTTTTGTTTCAACCTTCAATATAAGCTTCAATTATCATCACTTGCTCACTCAAACTCCATAATCCATCCAGACACTCACTCAAGTAACTTGGAATTTTATATTCATAGTTCCAATTATCCAGTCTGGTCGTCCAACAGAGGGATTAGGATGAAGGTGGCCGCTCTAATCGTAGTTTGTCTGGCAGTCCTTGTAGGCGGTCAAGATCATGCTCCACCGCCCGACAGTTTTGGTCCCCCGTAAGTACATTTCTTTTTATCCCACTACTAGGGGTACCTTTCCTAGACCTGTCCCTAAAAAAGAATTTTATTTGCGTTGATACTAAAAACAGACGGAATACTGTTTGTTAAAATTGGTTTGAAAGAAAAAAAATATTCCCGGGAATTTTTCCGGAACAGTGATCGGAAAACAAAACCCTACTCCCTATACAAACCACTGCTCTCCAAAGTACTTCCTACATATGCATGGGGATTAGGGTTTTGTTTTTCGGTCACTGTTTCGGAAAAATTCCCGGGATTTTTTTTTCTTTCAAACCCTTTTTTTGTCCTTATTTCGAGTTGTGTACGTGTTTGAGTAAAAAATAATTTTCCCCGGGATTTTCTTAGAAAAGTTACCGGAATCGAATTCCCTAATCGGTGAAGAATGAAGTCAAGGGGTTTATGTCTGTTTGCAAGCCACAATATTATTAATTATTAATTTTAATTATTAATTATTTTTATTTTGTGGTTCGACAGAGTTGCCGGAGGTCCACCTGCCAATCGCGTCCAAATCACGGTCGGTGAAAAGACAGGTAATTTTATTTACACGGTCAGAGGAATCACATACGTCCCAGAGAAGATCACGGTGAATGGTCAATACTTCAACAATGATTTCACTCGATCTGGCTATGTTCGACTATTTTTGACCGTTGAGTCTGGTGTGGACTATTGGGACACTCGCATTCCAGCACCGAACACTCTGGACGTTTACGTTGAGAATTTCAACTACCAACGATTCTACTTTCAGGTCACGACTCCATACCCAGCACATGCTGGTGACCTCACCTACAGGCAGATCAATGCAACCACTGTCCTGGTAGAAGGTCTACCCAAGAGTGCATACTATTAATTCATTCAATCTTATATTCAAAAATACATTAGATATTTTTGTCCGGATGTTGACAACAGTGTAAATTGAAACCATTAAAAGTAATTAGCCAACTAAAAAACTATTTGTTTTTGATTTATTTGTAATATATTTATACGTATATTTATCATTAAAATTACCATGTGATCACCTAGACGTACAAGGAATTAGGCAGTAGGTGGACCAGGAATTGAACCTGGGACCTCATGGATTTACATATTAGTCCGACACTACAATTTTTTTTTCTTTTTCAAGATTATTCTGAAAATTGAAATCGCTATGGAGTTTTATCAAATGTTCAATATTTTTTGTCTAAACAAACAATTCCATTCCGATTTGAAAAGAGATCACGAGATTTGAACAAGTCCCTAGATTTTATTTCAATTTTGCAAAACACAAATATTTTGACTTCAAAAATTTTGAAAATGCCTCCAAAACCAGCACCACCTGCTCAAAAGCAGGTCAAACCATCTGCTCCAAAACAGAACCCACCACCTGCTCAGAAGCAACTCCAAACATCTTCTTCAAAGCAGATCCAGCCACCTGCTCAAAAGCAAATGCAATCGTCTCCTTCGATGCAATCCATGAAGACGCCACCTATTGCCGCATCTAAAACTGTAATCAAACCACTTCAAGTTCAGGGGTCAAAAACATCATTTGCTCAACGAAAATCTTTCGCTGTATCAAATAAAGTGGCTCAAGCTCCACCTGCCAGCCCCAAAGCACAACAAGGAGGAAAACTTTCCACGGTTTCTGCACCAGTTCTTCCGAAGGGCCAAGGTCAAGGTCAACAACGTCAGTCTATCGCTGTATCACAAAAATCGGGTAAGTGCTATACATTTTTTCAGTATAGAAGTCCGGAAGCAGAATTGCATTAGATTTCCATCCTTACATATGATAAAAATATCACAGGTCACCAATGACCTCAGATGACCTCGGGACCACGCCGATTTTTTTAGACAATTCGAAGACCTATTTTTTTGAAAATTTGTGTCCGACCACTAATATGTATGTGAATATTTTGTAGGTATGGGGTCAGCGATGTCTGTGTCTATGCCAGTCATAAATCGAGAACCACCACGCATGTCTATCGTGAGTTACGCGAGTTCCAATTACAATGCTAATGCTTGGGCGGACAAAGGGCGGAGTTACTCCGTTCGCGTTGCTCCAAGGGCCACTCACTATGATTTACCTTCGGATAAGGCTTGGCGTCAGCATCAACCTCCAATCATCTCTCCCTTGGCACCAAGTCACTCTTCAACTTGGATTTACAGGAAATGGAATGCCCTGGAACCAGTGACCTTTGTCCCGGTCACGAAGGAACAGGGATACACGGGGAAGGAGAGATTCGGGAAATTCCTAAGTGATTGCAAAGTCTGTTGTAAAGGTCAAGGACCAAGGAAGGACAACCCTTGTGCTTGTTTCATGTATTCCATTACTCAAGGGGCATACGGAGCCAATTTTGTCTCAGTCATGGTCAGTCAATATAGCCAATTGGGCTAATTTGTCCCAGTTTAGTACGAGTATCTCAATTTACCCCACTGGTAGGTTTGTGTCAATAAGCCTCTCTCTTTTTATAATGTGTGTCAAAATGAACCACGTTTTTTTATAAGTGTACCAATTTGCCCCACTTCTTTCATCCTGTGTCAATTTGCCCCACTTTTTTTTTATAAGTGTACCAATTTATCCCTCTTTTTTTATAATATGTGTGTCAATTTGCTCCACTTCTTAAGACAAGTGTAGCAATTTGCCCCTCTTTTTTTATTATGAGTGTCAATTTGCCCCTCTTTTTTATTATGAGTGTCAATTTGCCCCACATTTATTTACATGTGTATTGTTTTTTTGTGTATTTTTCAGATGAGCCTTGTTTCAATGATATTTGAGATGTGTCGGATTACTAACCCGGACGAGAAGCCTGGCGAAAATGAACTCATCATATATGGATGTAAGGACATTCATTGACGACCATTGCCATAGGGTAGAGTGCGCTGATACGCCCCAGTACGGGGTCACGTGACCCCAAAGCAGACACACAAATGACGGTGGGCGTATTAGCAGCACTCTGCCATAATAGTTGACCAGATTGACTAATATCCCGCATTACATTTTTTTCTCTAGTACACATTGGTGCTTGTGTGTTTTTGCTCGCCTCCTCCATCTTACTTTTCTATGGAATGGACAAGGTTGGTTTTCGACATTTAAAGGATAAGCTAGGCTAATATACCCCACATTTTTTTTAGTGTCCCACAATGCCCCACCTATAAACAAAAACCGCCCACAGATGGCGGTTAGGTAAAAAATAATAAATGTCTATAAAGGACGAAGGAGGAATTGAACCCGGGACATTATAACGGAAATCCGACATTCGCTGTACCGAACCGTCCCCCCATCTTGAGAAATGATTGGTGACCTTGTTGACTGATTGACCTTTGTTTTGTCCACAGTTCAAGATCTACTATTGTCTCCCATGGGTCGTTTGCGAATACATCATGATCGTAGCGTACTTGTATTGGTTCATTCCATTCAATTTCTGGGAATCTTCAAAAGCAGGTCAATCCGTTCACATCGTCTATGGCGGAGTCGCTATCTTGGGACTTGGAATTCACATTTACATTGCCTGGGTCATTTCCACCTTTGTCTACAATGTCAAGTACAAGAAACTTGGTCCAAACACTCCGAACCCTTTTTTCTTGGACGCGGACGATCTCTTACTTCATCCAGACTTCGACCAAGTCATTGTCTAGTCAATTGTCACCTAAATCCAAAACGAGGTCAAACTCATTCATAATATAATTAAAAATACTGAGCGTCGCGTCGGTACGACAAACCGAATACATACACCATCAAGGCTCAGTCACGGCCAGCACCTTAAAGGTGAAACTAATTTAAGTGCAATGTAAACGAAACACAATCCAAGACTAATAAATTAAATCTATGCATAAAATTGACAAGAAATTAAAATATGTGCGGAATTTATTTACGTTCAAATGAAATTAAATAGAGGTTGAATCGGAACTGAACACCTGTTCAAAAAAGTGAACTTTAGTGTACACCCTCTGAACATCCAGGACCATGTATAGGATACCACATACACCTTATGGAAAAATGTACACCATTGCACATTCGAATTTTATAGATTTTTTGGTTGTTGTAGTCCTTGTAATTCTGAACAACTTTTGTGAACGTCCTACCCCCAAAAGTCTAAGTGTTTGGTTTCTAAAAATCCACTGCTGGGCATGTGCGATGACATAGAGGGAAAGTCACTGCTGTACGCCATCGCATAGCCCAAACCTATGCATTCCTAGCGGTCAAGCGCCAGCGGTTAGACCTTTGGGGTAGGTCCTTCACAAAAGTTGTTCTAAATAACAAGAACTACAATATACAAAAACATTCCAACGTCGTACATTTGTCGATAAGATGTACCTATGATGTGTCCTTTCGCAGATTGGTTAAACATATAATCTCTCCAAGTGTTTAACCTTACTACTAGGGGTACATCCTCAAGACCAAATTGGAAGCAACCAAATCTCTACGACAATTTTTTTTTTGCCATGTAATGTGTACATCCGTATGGGAAATATCAATATTTTTATGGTTTGCGCCGAAGGATATAAATGGAACTGGTTGGACAGGTCACGAGGACCTCAACGGAGAAATTACATAATCATAAAAAGAAACTCAAATTCCAAGGACTTTCTCAAAACTTGTTTTCCTCAAAGTGTTCAAAATTAAATACAAAGTGCAAAAGGAGAGAAAAGATGATCTAATGGGTTCCAGAACAACCATTTATCTCCATAAATCATGTATGGCTAGTCAAGCACGGGGTGAGCCAGAAAAACGTCAAGTCTTAATTGACTATTTAGATACTATTTTCTACACTAACTCAAACTGCGTGTGGTTAATAAGAATTTAGGTAAACATTGTTATAAAAAAGTGAGTTATACATTCCATAGGGTTGGAATGAACCAGGACATACTGCCTATGGGGATATTCTGAACTACCCTGTATAATATTGTTGTATTATTAATTCCTTGTTGACGAGTTGTAAAGTTAATGTGGCATTGGAGGACCAAAAGCCTCGCCTTGTTATTTATTATTCATCAAAAGAAAAAAGAGAAAGAGCCTTGAGATACGACTGCCAGATCCTTAACTATTTACAGGGTGTTCAATAAATTATTCCCACTTGTGGTGTGTATTTTCCATAATACAAAAGGATTGTTGGCTTTACTGATATCCAGGTATTCACACAATTATTATTTGTCACCTTAGTGTTCACAAAAATAAACAAATTTTGCTTTGAAAAAGGACGGTGAAATGGCATTCATTCCCAACGATTTAAGATAAAAAAAAAATTCAATGCAAGTTTTCCAAAAATAGAGTATCAGGACCCAGGAATCCTCAGAAAATTGAAAACAATTTGTTTTCAAAACGTCAAAATTTTTTAATTAATATATTGGAAGATGAATTAAGTCAAATATTTGCATATTTAGCTCAGATATGATTTCTATTAACACTGAAACCTAGGGGAATATGGAAACAAAATGAGTCTTTACAACAACCTTTTGACACGACTCGTGGATCATAGTATATGTAATATGATGGGACACCCTGTAAAATCCACATCCTATTCAACAAATCAATCCTTTGACAATTATTTATTCCCACAAGCATTGGAGTCAGTTGACTCTTAACACTTGGTCACACACAACGGACTCATTCATTCTCAATTTTATTATATAGAAAGTTACATCACTCATTTAATTGAGAAATTCATTCACAATGCAGAAATACGTAAGGAATTTTAATTTTAACTATTCATTTTAGAAACTAATTAGCTAATATTACGTATAATTACAATTTTATATGGAAATTAACGCGCAGCTTTGTTTATTCCCATTTCCTTTATGTTCATTTTACCAGTATCAATGGTAGGTGGGGTTATTTGAGACAATCGTACTAAAGTGGAACAAATCTGCCTACCTTATTAATAATACCGCCCCTTTTCTGTAGATACTAGTGGCTCTCGTCTTGGGACTAATCTTGGGGTCAAATGGTCAACAGCGTCGCCCAGCGAGAACACGTCTCGTGTCACCACTCAAATCCGTGGATGCGGAGACAGCGATCCCAGAGGAAGAAGAATTGAGGCCAAAAGTCTATGAAATTCGAAGTGAAGTGTCGCCAAACATTGGTGATGGGAATTTCAAGTACTACGTTGAGACATCTGACGGACTTCACGCAGAGCAACAAGGGTACTTGAACAGACCTGCGCAGTCTCAAGTCCACGAAGGTTCTTACACAACATTTGACGAAGAGGGGAAGATTGTGACGATCAATTATGTGGCAGACAAGAATGGGTTCAAACCGTCGGCAGACAGTCTCCCCACCCCACCCCCAGTCCCCCCAGAGCACATCAAGGCCAGGGAAGACATTCTTAACCAACAAGCTCAAATTCGACAGAGTCATTTGAATCATTTCAGAGCTGCTCATGCTGCGGCAGGAAAATAACAAGTCAAAAAATAAAAATAATACTACAATTCAGTAAATGATTTTTAATTTGAATGACATGTCCTTCTATTCTCAATATTCTTAGTAAAATGTGTCAAATATTGTGTATTCAATTAAAATCTTACACTTAAAATGGTTGTACGTACGCTCATTTTACAATTTTTATTTCCCGATTGGAGGACACTAAAATATTTAATATATTAAGAAAACATTGAGTAAGTCCACGACGGCCACGCCATTTTTTTTCATTTTTTTCAAAAATAATATTACGTAGTTAAATACAGGTCACATGTCGTTTTCCATGGCCATTACAACGGGAAAAGAGATGAGGCCCACTCCGGCCGCTGTCGTGGGACAGTTTTCGACGACTCATTTCCAGATTCCATGATTCGATAACAGATGGAAATAATTTCTGTCGTCAGGAGAAAATTGATTACGTCTTGTTCCCCATTCTGTTCAAGTCAAGGGTGAATTAAAACATTGGATTAAATGATTTATTTTAGCGGTAGGACTAACCGTGAACAGTGCTTCAATGACACGAAGACAAGTCAATCGTAAACGTTCAAATGGTCTCGTTTTTGAAACGGTCTTCAAAAGTGGGTATAGAAACAAAAGAGTCTGAGCTTGTAAAAACAAGGACCGAGTCTCCGAGTGTGCCGCCACACATTCAAACAGAGCCACAGCATTACACACCTAAAACAAACAAATCAATGAATGATTGTCTTACATTATAGACACACATACGTAAAGTAGCAGACGAGGACTTACACGATTTGATTGTTGCGCAGTCAAAGTCGGCGGGTTAATGTGCGGATAAATGGATACGATTTCCTGGAGAAGCGCAGCCATAGTTCCAAAAGAGTACCACAACATCGGGGCAAGGTCAAGGACTTCTTCACGTTTGCTCCTTAAAAATATAAATTAGACATTTATTATTTATTTCATTATTTATTTATTTATTTTAAACACAACATCCTCTAAAAAAAGGTATTTTTAATTAATTTAATACATTCAATTTATTATTTTTTATTATTTGATATTTGTCGGAAAGGGAAGAACAGGGTCAATTATTTTCAAATTTTAAGTAAAATAATCCGTACTAGATTTCTGAATTCTCAGAGGAATGTCAAATGTTACCTTAGTCCTAGGTTGGGACCAATGGACAAAAATTTCTTTATCATACATGTCTGATGTGGGTGATGGAACCCCCAACGTACTGAGTCAGTAAAGAAAAATGGTAACTTCCCAATGTCTAACTTTTCTAAATAATTTCTAAACAAATCCTTGACTTACGATAATTCTAGCATCGCATTCTCTCGTGTGTTTGCGTTGGAGAGTTCCAGGATCCATTTGTAGATTTTGTCGCGTTCAAGATCCTCTGGATTTTTTGCTGGACCGGAACCCGAAAAATTGGACGGAGCTGGTGTTTGACTTCCTTGTTGAACTTTCTGTCCAGCTTCCTCTTGTACACCCTGTGATTGTTGGACTTGTGCTTCCAATAGTTGTTGTTGGTCAAAGGGCAAAAATAGAAGGGCTTGAAATGATGATAACTCTTGCTTCTGATTCATCTGATTGACGTTCAAAAAAATTCATAAATAAAATTTCATCACCCAAATCTCCAAACTAAATATTCACAATGAATCTAATTTTTTAAACCAAATCTTTACTCGGTCTCCAGTTGCATACAAGACGTTGGGTTTAAAAAAAATACTTAAGTTAAGACCAAGCGGGTAACGAATTTTCCAAACATTGAAAACGTCATAAGAATGAAAGAAATCTGACACAGAGGGTGTTTCAAATAAATTTTTCGGTACCGTCATCCCTGACGAGAACATTTATTAAATTTTATGTCATGTAAATGTTTGAAACACCCTGTCAATCTTTGTTGACATTCGTCGTCCAATCAATACATTGACAGCATTACAGTATACATTCTTTATGAGCTGAAAAGCTGAGGATAATTTCTGGAGAAAATGATTGTTAATAATTTTTGAACGCAATTACTTTATAGGTGTAAACAATTCGTATTGTTGGTAAAATTCATCAGTGAACCAAGTCAAAATATGATTAGTTCACTGCCCATCCCATTTCGTCAAAACAAGTCGCAACAACATCTTCAGTAGTCACTGGTGACCCAAATGTGACCCGATGACCCCAGGTCATCTCGGCACCGGGCGTATATTTTTTTTAATCAGTTCTAAAAAAAATCAGCGCAGGGTTGCAAGGGATTTCCATGCTCACTTATGTTAGGGAGTTTGAAAATTTACACATGTGACCACCGGTAACATGAATGTCTCCTTTGGCCACAGATGACCTCGGAACGTTTCTAGACAAATTCTATGACTTTGACTTTTTGGGAGAAAAAAGTGTTGCCTAGCTAATATTTTGACCTGATACCAATGACAGGAGTCATCTAGAGAACTCACCTGAGAGTGCTTTATATTTTGTAAATTGTGACCATTAGTATCCCATCGGAAGGTCTCACAGGTGGAGAGTTTTGGCTTCGCCTTCCCGAGGTCAGGAACAATTGACATTAAAGGCAGTGACCTCTGTGGAACTACCAGGGGCGGCTTTGGCCGTGACCGTGACTCATATTTCGTGTTGATGAACACGAAAGGACAAGCTACTTCGGCATCCAGTGGGCGAAATTTCGCCTTCACCCTTTTCTTCTCCATTTTCATAGTAATAAAATAATAGTTCGAATTTTAACTGAATTTGTGATATTTATAATTTTTCAAAAATCCCTCAATTTCTCAGCGAAATCTCGGCAAGTTCTCACAAATCTATGGCTGCTTGGTCCAATGAGACTACAGGGTGGACCAGAAGTCACTCTCACATAATATACGGGCCAAAATTAAAGGACAGAATTCTATTCAAATTTATTGAATTTTGAGTGTTGCGTGGCGCGTGGTGACCACTTCATGACCCTATGTGACCAATGCAATCGTCAGATGACGATTGGAAAAATCGGATTGACGACCTACCGGAATTATAGTTAGAGTAAATTAATGTTAATCACTATTAAATGCGTTTTAATTTTTCCAAAAAGTGAGATGTACATTTTGTAAAGCAGTGAATCTACAGTTCTTCAAAAAGCTTTAGCCCAATTTCTTTTGTCTTAAAAATCTTGTTTTTGTCTACGTTTTTCTAAGTACATCGACAAATTATGTTGAAAACTATGTTGATTTTATATTGGAGAGTTGCAACGAATTATGGTTAACCTTGTTGCAGTATGTCCACGAGTGAGTCTTGGGTTTTAATATTTTGAATTGTCAGTATTTATTATCGGAGGGATCGTAGTTTGTTGATTTAAGGTAAGGGGTTTGATCTCTGAGTTCAAATATGTCAGACACTCATCCGTGAATAAAACAAATAATTCAAAGGTTCAAATGAAATTATTGCACTAATGCATCTTTCTTATTCATTCATTTGTAATAAATACTATTAACCACATCTCAAAGAATACTGACCAATTTAATAAATATATCACATTATCAATAATTAAAATAATGTAAACTAATGGATCTCTGGACAAGCGTATTCTACAGGAATGTAATCCATGACAGGTTGTTCCAGATCATTCGGTGAATTGACCTGGTACTTCTTGAACTCCTGCTCTCGTGTCCTCATCATTATTTTCCTAATCCAATCAAAAGTGAAATAAATGGGCAATTAGTTTCAAACTTTGAAGAGTGAAGAGTACTAATCAATTTTTAAATGCTCTTTTAGTTGTTTGAAATTTAAAGACACACTGGAATTTAAATATTCGGATTCAAGGAATTATTCCATTTGGGTTTTCTTAATTTGGTTTCAAGTCAATTGGACGCCATCTCCTGAGTGAATGCTCCCATGAATTTGTATTTTAAACTCTAAAAGTCAAACACTTCCATTTTGAGGACTTTGAGTTAAAAAATTTAGAAAACAAAAATTGATGTGCAGTTCAAATAGGCTAAGAACATATTTTAGGTATTTGAAGACATCGTTCATGAAAATCTTGGTTAAAATTCTTAAGCACTTTGAGGACGTAGAAAAATGTGTTTGGTCATCACAAACTACCAAAATACTTTGCCAATTCTTTTTTTCCTGTGACATTTTGACTCACCTGAGGCAGAGTGACCTGGAATGGCATAGATGGCAACATTTGAGACAGATTTCCTTCAATTTCCATCGCAGTATCAATTTCAGTCCGAACTCCGGCCTTATTCTGGCTATCTTGGTCTCTCATGGACTGTGGAAGGATGTCTGGGACAACCTGTCACAAAACAACTTGAGTGAATAGAAATTCCTTTGAAGCAACCACAATAATAATAACAATTCGAAGGCATCGAATCATTTATAGAGCGAAATGATAAGAGGCTGCTGTTAGTACTAAATATTAAGGTTTGGACGTTCACTTTGAGGTATAGAACACGATGGCTCTATGAGTCGTAACTAATAAACGTTCTTGGGGCGATGCGATCCATCGCGTCCTATTGTACCCTGCAATCTTACTTGCCCACAAAGACTACACCAAATTGCAGTAGAAACAGTTGTATGGAAAGCCGTACAGAACACCCGACCGTCTGTCCGTCTGTCACTTTTTAAAAAAAACTTGAAATTGTACAAACAAACCGTCCATACCCA